>VMBQ01005104.1:39308-67279 GCA_007657795.1 Dreissena rostriformis | reverse complement strand
AAATCCTTACATAGAAGATACATTTACTGTACTTATTTATATGATTGAAAATTAAGTGTACAAACAAATTTTACTTTCTCAATCAGAAGGTTTAAAACATGCATTCCAACATTCCAAGTACAGTTCTTATCAATTCTAGTGATGTGTTGTTGTATGTATGTGCCTCGTTCTAAAAAAGTGGGGTTTAATGTGTGTGCTTAAAGTGTTGTCCCAGATGAGATGCACAGGCTAATCAGGGACAACACTTTCTGCCGAAGGATTTTTGCCAAGAAGGGACTTACAGACTTATCTGGGACGATACTTTACACACATGCATTAAGCCCCCTTTTCCCAGAGTAAAAATCATTTGATTTGCTTGAGACATTGACTATCTTGTATTGTTCCTATTGTGATGAACATTTAGTGTATAATATTGTAGTGGAAATCTAGTGACAGGACTTGGATGTGTTCTAGTGTTCTGGTAATCATTGTTCTTGTAAAAAGTACTGGTAATCTTGTTGTAGTAAAGAAATTTGAAAAATATACACTGTCATTATTTTATTTGTTTCTGTAAGATACAACACAATTTTATTTTTTCTTAATTTGTAAAAAGAAAATACCAGTAGCTAGAAAATGTCAATCTCTGGAACACAGAAATTCAGTTTCATGTCGGTCTTTCTGTAAAATATTGACCAAGAAAGGCACACAAAACTATTGTAGGTCGGAAGTCTTGTATTAACAGCAAGTGACCAACGGGGAATACAATACGAGACATTACAAACAACATAAAAATGGGCTGCGCTCTGTGAAAAAGGGGTTTAATTCATGTGCGTACATTTTTTTCCCAGATTAGCATGTGAAGTCCGCACAGGCTTATCAGGGACTACACGTTCCGCTTTTATTCTGTTTTTCGTTTAAAGGAAGACTATTCTTGTAGAAAATCCAATTGAGGCGGAAAGTGTCCTCCCTGACAACACTTGATGCACATGCATTGAACCCCTTTTCACAGAGCGAGGCTCGTATACAAAAAGTGAGGGTGTGAAGCTATTAGAAGGTGGCAAATTCCTTACACAGCAAAACATCAATTAAAAGGGAAAGACGTGCGGAAGAGTTAAATTGAATTCTCTTAATTTATGTGAAGAATACTGGGGGGGGGGATTACAATAATTGATGGCTAAGCAGAAATGATGACGATGGATAATTTTTGTCAACAAAAATTGCATGTGTCTTGAAAATACCAAACCGTTGTACCTTCATCAAAAATATGCAGTCTTGAAGTTCTAAACAGCTCAATAATGTATAAATACATTTATACTTTAAACGTACCTTGTACATTCAATTTAAAATTCCTTTTAATTAGCTAACTTCAGCAAAACATTCCCACTGTGAGCTTTTATGACTTCCTTTTGTCCTTTGTTCGTTGTGTTGCGTCTTCAACATTTACCTTGTTCAAATTCTAGAAGCAACATTTATGGCGCGTTCTGAGAAAACTGGGCAAAATGTTTGTGCGTAAATTGTCATCACAGATTAGCCTGTGCAGTTCGCACAGGCTAATCAGGGACGACAATTTTCGCTTTTATGGAATTTTTCGTTTACATCATGTCTCTTCTTAGCGAATATCCAGTTTAGGCGGAAAGTGTCATCCCTGATTAGCCTGTGCGGACTGCACAGGCTAATCTTGGATGACAATTTACGCACAAGCATTTTGCCCAGTTTTCTCAGAACACGCCACAATTATCGTCTGATCTTCATGAAAATGAGTCCCAATTATAATTTGGCCGAATTCGAAACTGGGTCACGTCAGATAAAAAACCAAGTCACTTGACCAAATTAAAGAAAAAGCTTTAAAAGCTTTAAAGAAATATACTTTAGAAGTCACATTAAGGGTCCAATCTTCATGAAACTTTGTCAGAACATTTGTTGTAACTATATCTCAGCCGAGTTTGAAAATGGTTCCGGTTTGTTGAAAAACATGGCCACCAGAGGGCGGTGCAGTTTTCCTAGTAAAACCTTGTTAACACTCTAGAAATCACATTTATTGTGCAATCTTCATGAAACTTGGTCAGAACATTTTGTTCTAATGATATCTCAGCTGAGTTTGAAAATGGTTCCGATTCATTGAAAAACATTGCCGCTAGGGAGGGGGTTAGTTTTCCTTATATGGCCATAGTAAAACCATGTTAACACCGAGATTGAAAATGGTTCCCGTTCATTGGAACATATTGCCGACAGGGAGTGGGCAGTTTTCCTGTGGACCTTTACCAAAAGCTTTCTATTCAAATGAATATCCGATAAAATAATCACAAGAAAACCTTAGAAAATTTCATGATTTTAAGTGATGATTGAGTTTAAACAAAGCTGTCATAGGAATGATCCTTATGGGGGATGCATTTAATAAATTCCACAAAGAAGTCATGACAGATAGACCTAGATTGCTGTATAGAAAACTTGAAAAGCTTCCCAGAAACAGATCCTCAGTTTTCATTCAGATTTTACCAAAAAAGGCACATTTTTATGTCATCAGTTAATAGTCTTCCATTTTCACAATGATGAAATACTGATTGGAAATATACTGGTCAGCCATATAGAACAAAATCCTTCAGGATTTTTTTACCCATCAAGAAATATGTCCATGGACACGTAAACGTCACGTTCATCATTTGTCTTAATACTCCACTCATGTCGGAAATAACCGCACCAATTTAGCTACCTGCACAAATTCATATGGTCATACTTTGTGAGCTATGGTGGCATCTATGCCCTACAGACAAATATGTGGTAAAAAATACAAAACCTATTTTAAATAATTAATTAAGAATGTATTCACCAACAATTAAAATGACCAATTTAGCTTAGATTCAAATAAAATATCATCACGCAGAAGCACGTGATCAAATGATCTTCACCAGGAATATCGAATGTTCATGTATAAGCCTTGCTGTGGGAAAACGGAACTTAACCCTTTGCATGCTGGGAAATTTGTCGTCTGCTAAAATGTTGTCTGCTGAATTTCTAAAATAAGCATTTCTTCTATTTTTTTTTCAAAGAATACTATCAAAATAGCAAACAGTTTGGATCCTGATGAGACGCCACGTTCTGTGGCGTCTCATCTGGATCCAAACTGTTTGCAAAGGCCTTTAAAATTTGGTTCCAGCGCTCAAAGGGTTAATGCATGTGTGTAAAATGTCATCCCGGATAAGAACAAAGTCTGCACAGGCTAAGCAGGGACAACTATTTACGCCAAGACTGCATTTTTGTTCAGAAGAGACTTCCTTTAAACAAAAAATGCCACACAAGCAGAGAGTGTCGTCCCATATTAGCCTGTTGTCCCTGTCCAGGCTAAACTGGGACGACACTACGCACATGCATAAAACCCAGTTTTCCAGGAGGATAATATATTGACTAGCAATCCATGATCACGATGTTTCGTTCTTTGGTGAAACTCCAGTTTGCAACACAGCTACAGTGGACTAGTATTATACAGACAACATAAAAAACTTGCTGAATTGAAATTCGGCGTCTCCTCGATAATTAAATGGTTGCAACCAGTCTCAAAGTGTTGAAAGGGTGATCACTTTGAAAATATTTGCATATGCTGAAAGCTGGTGATAACGCAACTGACAAGCTGGAAAAGATTTGCCAATAAATATTATACTTCTTAGCACCTATATGTACATAATGTATGTTTTTTTTTATCATATTACTGACTAAAGGTGAAAACAGCGGCAACCAAAGCCCAATTACTTCACATGTATTCATGGTCCTCGGGTAATTAGTTCATCATTACTTAATTAATCTTTATCTTAAAAACGTTGACGTACAAAGGTGACGAGAGCATGAGCATGTACGTCCAGCCCAAGAACACGTTGGTGCTAACTGACTGTCACGCTCATATGGTATACATGTACGACACCTTGAAGAGCACATCTAGAGCAGTCACTGATGAGAACATACGGGAACCACGCGGTGTCTGTGTAGGGCCTGGTGACACGGTGCTGGTGTGCAGTTCGGCTAAGAACTCCATCGTGCACCTGACCACTGATGGCGATATATTGGGTACCTACCCCGTAGATATGAAGTACCAGTACAGCATATGTGTGTCTAAGGATGGCACTAGGCTGGCGGTGTTCAACAACGTTAAAGGCGCCTGTAAACTTCAGTTGTATAGGATCTCACCAACACACAATTAGGTTACCAATCAGATGTGTTAAATGTTGTCTTTTTCACCATACATGCGAATAGTGGGTCTGTGTATTTATGTGTAATCAGGCCTGGATAATTTTAATACTGATAAAAAAAGTTGTTGCAATGCATTAACGTTAATGAATTTTAAAAAACTCTATTGCGAGCATTGTGAATTAAATAGTTCTTGTATTTTGTGAACATCTAACAATAAGCAAACAGAGCTGAAGTGTAATGCTACAACATTTTTTATGGAAATTGATTGTCTATGGTAATAAAAGTTAAACTCCCCTAATATGTTTTTTATCCTTACTATTTAGATATGGTTTAGGGTTTGTTTGGATTTCTCAGGATGTTGGCAACGTAGATTAATTTGTATACAATTTTCGTCAGCGTATAATTGATTGCGTCACCCAGAATTGTTGTGGAGTCTGACTTTGATCACGTGATGTTTCCTAAGAAGACGTACACAATAGATGAGAGTAGTTGCACGTATGTCCAGTCAAAGAACACGTTAGTACTCATTGACAGGTTTGCTCACACAGTGTACATGTACGACACCTTGAAATGCACAGCTTGGACAGTCACTGATGAGAACATACAGGAACCACGCGGTGCGTGTGTTGGGCCTGGCGACATGGTGCTGGTTTGCAGTGAGAATATGAACTCCATTGTGCATCTGACAGTTGATGGTGACGTACTCGCTACCTACCCCATGAGTACCCTCATAACTTATGTATAAGCAAGAACAGTTACACGATGGATGTATCAAACAACTTTTCAGGCAATCAAATATTGCAGTTATACAAAATTTCAACAACATAAAACGCTTTATTTTATAATAATGAACGTGTTTTGAGACAAGTCATTTAATTATCATCATTACATCATCCGAGATAATAAATATAATTTATATTTCAATTTGGATTCTGTACATGAAAGTATAATCTACAGCCACATAGGGTGTGTCGGCATGGTCTAGTGGTTACGCCCTTGGCCTTTTAATCGTCAGGCATCGGTTCGAAACACACTTGGAGAAACCTTTAACATGTATTTTTATTATTTTTATAACATTTTACTGTTTTAGCGTGTATGGTTAAATCAATCAAATTAAGACTCGTGGCATACAACCAAAAATCTGTAAACAATTTAAGACACAACCATAGAATTGTTAAAAGAGGTCATACTTGTATTTTCAAAACAATGCTGGGTTCTTTATTCCGTGTTTTACATAGTTCTATCAGAAACCTTCAATAGGATATGGCGGATTAAATACTATGTTTGAATGATAAAACGCCCAAATCAATATCTGGATAAATAAATTAAGTATGATCTCTTTCTAAGGCATTCAGCTTGTGGCATGGGAGTTGTAGAAAGTGTATTGCATTAAACGTGGAGCATGTCGAGAAGAAATGTGCAAATAGTTCTGTAAACTTTTTAATCACCCCTCTATTATAGACACACTATATTCGCAATAACAAAAACTTCCTGACATTCGATCCAACTTGTTGTGTTAAAAGTTGCCAACTTTAACAAGGCAAGAGTTTTTAACAAAGTTATCAGCACTTAGTAACATCTTTTCGTATTCGGCTGCGCTCAAGGACCGTACGTTCTTTTGTAACCAAGGTGACTGTTGATCATGGCGTTTCCTGTAACATCAAATATAACAAGGGTTATGAAAGAGGGTTTAATGCATGTGCGTTAAGTGTCGAACCAGGTTAGCCTGTGCAGTCTGCACAGGCTTATCAGGGACGACTCTTTCCGCCTCAACTGGACTGCACAGGCTAATCTGGGGCGACACTTTACGCACATGCATAAAACCCCCTTTTCACAGAGGGAGGTTGTATTCAATACAACAAGGGTAATGACATTTCTTATCAAATGAGTACTTAGTTAAATCTATATCTGGTGGTCGGCGACCAAAAGGACGTAAACATTATGATTAAATTTAAATTGAAATAAGTTAAAGGGTCAAGAAACAGCAACTTGTAGACGTTATTCATAAATGTACACATCCCGAAATCGAATGTATGAATTATGGATCATAATGATTTGGCAATTTAGAATAACAAGCCACGTAAATACACGCATGAGAATGTTTGTGTGAAGCGTACATATTTAAACAGACCTGATGAAACTAATTTTAAATCATCAACGTAATGTTCACAATGTCACCATGATGATTACACAGAAATTACGTTCATGATATGATCTGTTGTTCGACAAAAAATCGCTCAGGAAAATTTAAACAGTTCATCCGAGTTATCTTGTCCGAGGTCAGAAAACGACAGAGATTTGTGATGCGTTTATAGTTTCGGCACGAAATCACTGACGGTCAGCCGGTTGTTGTATTTTTTCCCCCAAATATCATCCAATGTGGAGTGCAGAATTTGTGGATCGTCTACAATAAATAATTATTCAAACTCTACATAAAGTATGTTATGTGAATGACATGAACATAAGCAACCCACTTATGGACAATTGTTCGAGATGAGAACCACGTAATTTGAAATTAGGAAACAAATGCGACTATTATGGCGAACACATTACACCAAAGTATCCTACCAGATAAGTTGAAAAATTATACATGGATTGGTTCTGAATAATTTTAAAGAATTTTAAAGAACTAGAAAAACTCACGTAATGACTTAACCCTTTACCACTCAGATACGCATTTTGCTCAATTTGTAGTCCCTTAGCAAATTAAATAAAAGACCTTTCTCTACGATACTGATTAGCAGCAAACCGCATGATGCCTGAACAGCCTGCGATGCTGTTTGCATTTAGCCATTTTCACTTTGCTTCTGAGCGGAACAGGGTTAATAAAGCGAAAAATAAACAAGTAAGCTACCAGACTGTGTGGATAGCGGAATTGTCTGGCCAGTCATAGAGGATGTGTCTGACACCGGAATCGAGTAGCGAAGATTCACCTTCATGTTTTTACACACCTCCAAAAAAATAGACCGAAACAAAACTGCTTGGAAAATATAAGCCACATTCTGGGAAAACTGCGCTTAATGCATATACATAAGGTGTCATCCCAGATCATTAGCCTGTGCAGTCTGCACCGGCTAATCAGAAACGACACTTTCCGCCTAAACTGGATTTTCGGTTCGAAAATACTTGTTTAAACGAAAAATTCAAAGAAGGCGGAAACTGTCGTCCCTGATTAGCCTGTACGGAATGAAAAGGCTTATCTGGGATGACACTTTATACAAATGCTTTAAGCCAAGTTTGTCCAGTACGCGTCTCATAAAAACTTTCAATGAAGTCTTAAATAGCAGCAAACTCATTTACTGGTATAGAAAAAGAAGGGGTTTGAAACTGTTTGTAAAACACTCTTTTGGCGAGAGTTAAGAATATTACTTGGTCACTGAAAGATTTCATATGGGAAATTCTTTAATGATTAGATGTTGTGGTTCCCTTGACTGTAACGTAGAACCTAACAAAAGCGAAGATAAAACGTAATCACGAATTTGTTTTCAAACGTTTACTATATTTGAAGAAATCGACGAAGGTAAGCTAAAACAAGAGGGCCAAGATGGCCCTAGTTCGCTCACTTTTTTTTACATGGCCTTGTTCATTGATTACTCTATGCACATGCATTAAACCCCCTTTTCACAGAGCGAGGCTCATATAATTGTTTAATGCTCTGAGAAAGTTTCAGGATGAGTGGGTACAAATGGTTTTACTAATGCCACATGAAGAAAATTGGCCCGCCTAATGGCGTCCATGTTTTTCATTGACAGGATCCATATCTCACAAAATGTTAATGTTCTGACCAAGTTACATAATAAGCAATGTGGGATAATCTCATGTTGGGAAACTTCCTATAGCCAACAAACCGTTCCTCACTGGTCATGATGCAAAACCATTTCCAACTGGGTATCTAAGATATGCAACAATTTAAGGTGAAAGAACTTTTCACTTAAACCAGATTCAAAACTAAGTAGAGATACTGCAACCTTAATTCCATTGTTTGCCCGATGTTTATTGATACAATGCATTACAAAAATGCAGTAAGCATTAAAATTGGTAACATTAAAATAAATTACAAGGCAGACAAACGCTGTAACAGTTATTTAGAAAAATAAAAAGTAGTTGTTTCCCTTGTTTGCAAAAAACACTTGGTATATTAAACAAAGTTTTTCTATGATTTGACCTCGTGACCTAGTTTCTGACCCCAGATGACCCAAATACAATCCCAATCCAGATTTCATCAAGATAAACATTCTGACCAAATTTCATAAAGATTGGATGAAAACTGTGACCTCTATTGTCTACACAAGGTGTTTCTACTATTTGACCTAGTGACCTAGTTTTTGACCCCAGATGACCCAAATACAATCCCAACCCAGATTTCATCAAGATAAACATTCTGACCAAATTTCATAAAGATTTGATGAAAACTGTGACCTCTACTGTCTACACAAAAAATGTTGACGCACGCACGCACGCACGACGGACGCACGGTCACATAAGCTCACCATGTCACTTCGTGACAGGTGAGCTAAAAACTAACGGAACAATAACGGATTCATAAAGACATCTTGTAAATAAAAGAAACAGCAAAAGCATTACTGTCAATGAATGTCTACAAAACATTTGAGCCGGTCGGACTTCCTGTTAACGAAAAATTCCATAAAAGCGGAAAGTGCCATCTCTGATTAGCCAGTGCGGACTGCACAGGCTAATCTGGGACGATACTTTACACACCGGCATTAAGCCTGGTTTCCACAGAGACCGGCTAATATCGTTCAAAAATGAAGTCTTTGATTTCTTAATGACTAAACATGGTGTTCATCACACAAAAACATAACATGCTTTCCTCGTACAAGCCTGGTCATAACGCCCTGAAGTTAACTTTGGCTTCTAAAGTTTCTCCAAACTGACACGCACTTGAAAGAAAATAACACAAAAAAACATTACATGCGAAATGCAATTCACTACCCGAATCGCAAGAATTGTCATGCTTGTTTACAAACAAGCTAAAAACAACAACATAGTTTTCTTATTACCAACCAACAAGTGTTATTCCAAAATATGCAAAGAGTAATTACTCTGAAATACTGAAGAGAGAGTGATGACATTTGTACTCTGCACAGCCTCTCAGTGTCCCTTATCATTATATGAACTTTTATAAATTGTCCTCCAATACTAAGATCATAATATTCAAGATATATTTACTATTTTAATCTCTTTAATATTGATGAATGTATGCTCCACACATGAAAAATAAAAAAAGCACAATAACTCTGTAAATACTGAAGATAGATTTATGGTCATATTCCACCCATTTATATAATATGTTCAACGTTCAACACTTTAAGAGACTGAAAAAAACATCCAACATCTCGAAGGTCAAGAAATTAAACAACAAATTTGTCGCCGGTTTTGCTTCAATAACTTTTTTATTCCGACGTCTACGTCATTGAAACAAAAAACCGAGGGGAGCACAAACACCGTAGAGCCGAAAGGGCGTATTCATTTAAAAGAAATATAAATATATACTGGCTTACCGGGTGAAAATATCCACTACTCCTTCACGAAAAACACGAAAACGACGCCATCTTTGAAGTTTTGCTCCCGTAACCTCACTTAAACGCGGTTAGCTCCCGTATACGCATGCCCCCCTGCAAAGGATCATTCCAATATGATGTTGTATGTAAAAACTGCATAAAGTTGTGTATAGAGAATGTTTTGAAAACACCACACTACGACAGATGCCAGACAGCCAATCAAATCACAACACCTCAAGCTCAGTTGAGCTGTCAATAAACACAGCATTTGACAACATCGGGAAACGACAACAACACTCAACAGATAAGTACTGGCTTTACCCTAGCAGGACTGACGGTTCTTCACACACAAGACCGTCTGCAGTGTGTGTGGTCATCATTTTTCCATTATCCTGTTCGTCTTTGTGCATGAATGTCATAACACGTTTTCTTATATTTTGTTTGTTTCATTTAACAGAGAAGTGAATGGAAGAATATGATTAAATCTTTTTGTTGTTTTGTTGTTGTTGTTTGTTTTTTTTTTTTTNTGTAATTCACTTAATCTCAATAAGAGAAAAATTATTTAAAAAAACTACATTCACATAATTGTGGGACTTACAAACATGTACACGGACATAGATAAATAGAGACATTTCATATAAGTTACTATGGTTTGAACTTAACTTTACAAACTCTGATACTTTGTATATGAATATTGTGCTTATAACATGATTGTTGTGATACATACAGTACATTTATAGTATAAATGAGCCACGTTCCGGGAAAACTTGGCTCAATGCATGAGCGTAAAATGTTGTCCTAGATAACGAGGGACAACACTTCCAGCTTTTATGGAATTATTCGTTTAATTGAAGTCCCTTCTTAGCGAAATTCCAGTCTAGGCCGAAAGTGTCGCTGTTTTGAAATGAAAAATACAATAAAAGCGGATAAGGTTGCCCTGATTAGCCTGTGCAGTCCTTATCTAGAACGACATTTTACGCACATGAATCAAGTCCATTTTTCCCAGAACAAAGGCTAAATTAGGCACAAAATGCACATTCTTTATGTTTACATGTTACACATTTAATATTCTAGCAAGTGCTTGATTATATTGTGTTAATATATTCGATTTCAATACATTTTAAGATATATACAACAAAAAAACAACAACATACAATACATACCTGCAGATGGGGGTTGCCAGGACAAACGAATCGACAGAAACTCATGAAGATTATTCTAGATAGTATATGTTACACAGACGCTTAAATATATTATGAAAAGAACTGGTAAATTAAACGATGACGCTCATATAAATTAAATCGTGAAAACTGTTTGTTGCTTACCTACATTTTTAAATGGTCATCTCAACAATACTATCAAATTGTGTTTATGTTACAATAGTTTTGTTTTGCCCTTAATAACACAAGTTTCAAAAGAAAAATATTTTAGCTAAAAGTTGTTTCGAATTTCAACATGTTTGCATATGCCTTATAGATTTCTACAAAGATATTGCCATATTTATTTATATACTTGTATGTTTGTATTTAATGGAATGGGACATTTTGTTTTATATTTTATTTAGATTTCTACTAGTAACAATGTTTCTATACTTGCCTTTCACCTATCTTGAATGACGGTTTGTCACAAAATGCCGACATAATAAACAATCCTTTCTTCACCTTTAAATTAGGCAACCTAAAAATATAAATGATCATTCGTTGAGTTTTTTGTAGTAGATATTTTTAACGAAGATAATGTTCTTGTCATAAGAAAGAAGTAACAGCAATGAGTTCAATATTCTAATTGTACTTCATTTGGTGTTCATGTTTGACAATGCTTAGTCCAGTTGGTGTAACAAGTTCTATATTTGAGCCTCGCTCTGGGAAAAAAGTTTGGACAGGATAATCAGGGATGACACTTTCCGCCTAGAGTGGAATTTTGCTTAGACAAGAGTTCCTTAAAACAAAAAATACCATAAAAGCAGAAGGTGTGGTCCCTGATGAGCCTACATAGAGTGCACAGGCTAATCTGAGAAGACAATTTATGCACGTGCATTAAGCCCCTTTTTCCCAGAGCGAGGATCATTTTAAATTGGATACATCACGGGCTTGCTTTTACTTTTGGAAAGTCTTAACTTTATGGCTTCTAATTTTTGTAGTTATGCTCAGAGAAATTGGAAGTTTGGACATAATTAAGTGACATTAGTATGTTAATTACCCGGTAAAATCATAATAATACCCAGCGTGTGTTGCTCATGTTGGGTTATCAAACGCCGGGTGGCAGAGACATTAAAACACACATCTGCCCCTTGGGAATGACCAGATTTGGAGTAATTACATAGAACAATATTTATAGTCATTTTGAAATAAAAGACTTGATAAATAATTTGACCTATGTGCATGGTCAGTTTTGAAACAAGGGGAATCATTTGAACAAACTTAGTAGAGGACCATAATACAATGTTTCATAGAAAACATTTCACCACTGGACATGGTTATTTCAGTTAATACTTTTTGTATATTATTTTAATAACGTGTATATTATAATGTGATCCATTGGACATGGTCTGTTTTGACCCCAGGCGCATGATTTCAAAAAACATTGTACATGACCTTTAACAACCACTTTTTGAAACTGCATACCAAATATCAAAACTCTGGGACTTGTGGTTTCAAGACAGATTTAAAAAGTAATGGTCTATATTAATCATATGACCCCTTTTGCGAGGCCAGTTTTGACAGCAGGGTCATGATTTTAACAAACCTTATAGAAAACCACAATTATTTGTTAGACATGAAAAATTAACTGCCGACTGCACAGCCTAATCTGAAACTACACTTTATGCACATGCATTAAGCCCCGTTTTCCCAGAACGAGGCTCATATTAAAGCTGGGCATAAACTTAAAACAAACCTGTATGTTGTAGTAATGTTAGACTGCTTCTTAGACTCCTTATCAATGGCCCATGTCAACTGTGCTTCCCAGGACAGCTGCTGCAACATCAAACAGAAGAGTGAACAGGAACGGTTTGAGATTGACCATTGATTTTCTACATTTGAGATGCGCTCTGAGACAACCGGGCTTATTGCATGTGCGTAGTGTTGTCTGAAATAAGCCTGTGCAGTCAACACAGGCTAATCAAGGACGACACTTTCTACTTTAATGGAATTTTTTGTTTAAAAAAGTCTCTTCTACACAAAAATCCAGTTAAGGCAGAAAGTGTCATCCCTGATTAGCCTGTGCGAACTGCACCGGCTAATTTGGAACGACACTTTACGCACATGCATTAAGCCCCGTTTTCCCAGAGGTAGTCTTTGTTTTCGTTTTCTAATACAGTTGAACACCGCTATTTCAAAGTCGTTGGGACCGCAACAAAAACAGTTAGAAATAGGAAAGATCAAAATAATGATGTTCTGTGGTGTTTTATGTCTGTGGTTATATAACATCGAAGGTAGATATAATTATGTGTATATTGATATTAAGGTTCATAAATACTTTTATAGATATTGTAAACATCTATAAACTCTGCAATTGTTTCACATTTTGTATGTACATATATTGAACCAGTCAAACAAGCAATAACCACCTCGAAATGCGTAATATCGTACATACAATAATGGTGATTATTAACCCTGCATCAATCAGCACTAATTTGGTAATCCAGTAAACAATAGATGGTGCAAAAACACTATCCGATGATTCATGCCATTAAACGATAAAAACTAACGATAAGTTGTAAAAAACAGTATTGGGACCGAAAGTTTAGAAGCAAATAGAGAAGAATTCAAAGAAGGACAATTAAAGTTTTATAATTTAGTTAAAAAAAGAAGGAACAAAAATCGGGACGGAAAACAAATTTCGCAATAGCGATTATTAGTTGGAATTAAACATGTTCCAAACAGCGCTGTTCAACTGAACATTTATCGACTTTTCACTGAGATTTGAAAACCACATTTGCTATAAGTTCAATTTGCAATGAATATTTGGAGTGTATGTGTTTTTTTATGTGCTATCTGCTAAATCAAATCCCCTAAGGTTCAAACATGAAATGATTAATTATATAAATATAATTATGTTTGCAACACACATGGGATAACAGTCAAAATTATACATGACAAACAACAATGATGGTTTTTTCATGTGCCCCTTAATTAATTAAATGTTTATGATTGTGAAAGTTCATAATTTCTTGGTATTGTTTTAGTATTATTATTGTTAATAATTTTAGTGGGCTACAATCCTTCTATATATTTTATACATGCCCTCAAATGTCTTTGAAGATTGGACACTCTTATTTATCTCTATTTAATTGGCCTTAGTGTTGGACACGACTACTGTAATTTTGATTTATTTATGTATAAGTGTGTGACGTAATTAATAATATTGTTCGTTGAAGACACACAGAAACAAACACCAGTTCATACCAGTTTTCATCTNTTATTTCTTCCCATCTCCCCATAATCACAGATAAATGTGACAAGATGATGACAGTTTTCTTGCCCCGTATTTCAGACGGCGCCTGTTCCAGACCCCAGCCGTAGGTTGGATGAAACTCATAAGCAGCTACAACCAGGCGGAGACTGCTACTGGGTCATACGAGAGCATGGATATCATGTAGCCTGCACAAGGTTGTGTGTAGCCTGGGCAAGGTTGTGTGTAGCCTGGACAAGGTGGTGTGTAGCTTGGGCAAGGTTATGTGTAGCCTGCACAAGGTTGTGTGCTTCTGCAGAAGGTTGTGTGAACGCCATCTGGGATCTGATGATCGTTCACGAGGATGCGGTGCTAGACATATTTGGCGAATTGTTTGGTGTGTTTTGTTAATTACTTCATTGACTTAACTTAAAAATAATATTTTGTTCAATTGTTACATTGTATGGAATGAGAACAACTGTACATATTTTGTTTATTAATATTTGCTGCATTTGAAAAGTAAAAGTCATTGTTTTCTTTGTCAAAAATTAACATTGAAGAGTTTTAAATGTGTTTGTAATTATTTGAAGATATGTTTATAAGTTAATGTTTATTAACTTTGTTCTTCTAATGGCAATGCTATCATAAAAGAAGAGACGATTCGTGGATGATCATATAATGTGATGGTTGATGAACAGTGGTTTGTGGTCAGGTGTTAAAATAGGTTGTTCGAAATCACTGTGTGCGTTCAATTGGGAATTTCTGTTTTTTTTGTTTTATTCTGTTACAAATATGTATAGATCAAATATTGATATGGAATTTAATCATACAAAAATAAAGTACATAAAATCAAGTACTTTCCTAAAAAAAGTGTTTTCCTAAAAACAAATGCTATTACAGTTGCAGAAATAATTTTTTAATTAAAGCATACGTAAATATTGTTTGTATATCAGATGTTATTCATAGTTTTTGGAAGAACTGAACTATAGCGGACCACCAGTTTATGTGAGCCACTTTCTGGTAAAACAGGGTTTAATGCAATTGCTTAGTTTCATCCCAGATTAGCCAGTGCAGCCCGCACAGGCTAATCAGGGACAGCACTTTACGCCGAGACTGGATTTTCGTTAAGAAGAGACTTCCTTTAAAAGACAAATTTCATAAAAGCAGAAAGTGTACGGACTGCACAGGCTAATCTAGGACGACACTTTATGCATATGCATTAAGTCTACTTTTCCCAAAACGAGGCTTTTATCATTCCTGATTTAGCAGGCATGTAAATAGGCATGATACAATTGTTCAGGGTTTAGGTGATCGGTTATTATTATTATATTTCATAGCATGTTTTCATAGACTTGTTTGTGTTTTGTTACATTTTTAACAAGTTTCCTTTCAATGTTTACTTTATATTATTTACATATTGTATGGTTGTTTTCAATTTTTACATGTTGTTAACACATTTGCTTGACTTCTTCCCCATTTGGACCATGTTGACGTTGTTGTATTGACTTCGATGATTCACCCCCATGCCCTTGTTGGCTTACTTGTTAGCGTGAATATGTATTCGATCTATGTAGATAGTTTTTGTTAATATGGTAATTTCAAAAACAAATATTAATTTCCTTACAAAAAAAATATTTTGTGTTATATCAAGATGAAATAGTTATCCAATTTTTAGATGCATTGAAAATAAATAATATCATTTAATGTTGAGGCATTTTTCTAAAATTATTTTTTCAAACAATAAAATTGATTTTTGTTGTTGTTTACCATTGACTTCACTTTTTAATTATGATCTTATTTGTAATATAAAATGTGTTTATTTATTATATAATTGGAACTAATGTGTAATATATTATTATATAATACTAATGGAAGATCACTGGTTTTCTGAAGCATTTGGCAAAGGTGTTAATGTTCGACCCATAAAGTGACTTATAAATAAGTTACTGTACTCTGTGTTGTAACAAGTATAATATCTCAAGAGAGTATTTACTTTTATATTAAAAAAAGTTTGTATGTGGTTGTTTTTTTGTCGCATGTACTTTATATGAATACTTAACATATCACCAGAATTGTATATCATTTTCATTGATTCATCATTTGTTTTCTATTTGATATTAGTTGTTTTATTCACAGTTTGTACTAACGTATGTATGCTATTTGTATGCACTGTTTACACTCTGCTCTTTTCTACTTGCGAACATGAATAGGGCAATGTTGTGAACGTATTAACGTGTATTTAATGGCTTCATATTTGTTTTGTAGCGTATTTTCTCCACATATTAATTTTGCTATGTTACATATTGTTGCATTATATTTAGATAATGATATTGACGAGGTGGCAATGATGATAATGGCATCCCTGTGTACATCTTGGTTTGTTTCAATTAGCTTTTCATTGAAGTTTTCCATTGGATATTCATGACAGTATTATTCACAAGAATTTTCGGAGAGAGTAACATTTAAGAGACGGAGTTGCAGATTTTGTTTCTTTCTAAGAATTACGTAAAATGTATTCTCCTTAAAGAAGCAGAATTTGAATTAAAGAGCTAAGGAAGTCACAAAAAATGTATGGATTTAGTTAAAGCAGAATGGCAGGGGGGGTGGGTTGGGGGGGGGGGTTGCTGTCAACAAGTATGCCCCACCTTTTAAAATTATTTCCCACCCTTTTTTTGTCCCTCTTTATTTGNATGGCCAGGAAATAAAATCTACAAGTACAGTAAAATATCTCGGTTCATTTTTAGATTCAGATTTGTCAGGTACATCTATTGTAGATAGTATTTTAAGTAAAGTTAATTCAAGAATTAAATTTTTATATCGTCAACAAAGTTTTTTAAATAAGTCCCTTAGAAAGACTCTTTGTAATTCCTTAATACAATGCCATCTAGACTACGCATCATCTTCCTGGTTCTGTTGTCTTACACAAACTTTAAAAAAGAAACTGCAGGTAGCTCAAAACAAAATTGTACGTTTTATTCATAACTACCATTGTAGAACATCACTTCGTGTTGCAGATTTTAAGGATCTTACATTTTTGAATATTGAATATAGATGTAAACAATTGCGAATTAATCATGTATATAAGATTTTTAACAATATAGCTCCCAGTTATATGCACAACAATTTCACTAAATGTAGTAATATCCACTCGCACGGGACTAGATCTAATGATAAGGATGATTATCACGTACATCCAGTTGATACTTTTACTTCCAAATCTTTTTACCATAATGCAATAAAAGACTGGAATAACTTGCCAAAAAATATAAGATGCACAAAGTCTAAAAATACGTTCAAAAAACTTGTAAAGAAACATTTATTAGAAGAAATGGAAAAAGTTGAGAAACAAGAGTATCTGTATTATTAACTTTTTATCGTTTTGTTTTAAATCTATAAACCATATTGTAATACATTTTTAAAATGTAAACCATATTGTTATACATTTTTAAACTGTAAGCCATTTTGTTATACATTTTTAAACTGTGTTTATGCAATTCTGTCATGTTCATCATCATACGAAGTGTTTTCGTATTTAAAAACAATAATTATTTTATTATTACTATAATATGACATTGTGAGACCGTTGTCATTTTATTCCATCATATATTACGAATGTATGATATAATATTACGTTACTCAGATCTACATATGACGGCTTTGGACCCCGTTGGAAATAAGTTTTGTACGATCTTTCGTCTAAACTTTACGGGTTATCCAGTGCACTTTTATATCTATATTTCAATATAATTTAATTTTGACCAATAAGTGTGATAAAGTGATATAGAATATTAACCATATATATATATATAAATATGTATTATTATCTATGATGGTTACTATCTGTGATATTTCTGTATTGTTAAAAAAAAATTATATGGATTGTAGTATTTTATTATGTGCACAAATAAAATTATTATTATTATTATTAACCACTTTTAGATTTAACTTGCTCGCTGTTGTTAAACTAATTTAAACAAATTACTATGTACGTATAACACTGTTTTTGTGATTAATCATGCATGTAGAATTATTTAAATCTTAAGGACGTATTTCACGATACGTAAACGGATGTATCTCCAATTACACAAACATACGACGTAAGTGGCATTCAATGGATATCTCACATCTTACAAAGTGCATAGTATAAATACATAGTTCACTTTCAACAAACTAACATTAAAACTCTTAATAAATTAGGTATGGCATTAACTAGAAGAGTTTATTTTATTATGACAAATGTGTGTATATTTATCTAAAATTACTGTACGAACAATCACTTTAACATTAGATAAATTTGGTACTTGATGATCAATCAGAATACCAGGGTTGTTGAATAACGTCTCAGCGAAATACACAACCTTGCGTAAACAGTTTTACTTGCATGTAACCTTAAACTGTTACAAGGGAGAAAACTGCGCAAGCAATGGGAGGAATTTGTCGATATTTACATTGAATCGAAATTAAACAAGTAAAGGCTGTTTTCTAATATCGCTGTTCGATTGGAACTATTGTGTTGTGCTATGTTATTTTTGTGTAACGACAAAGGTATTCGTTCTCCACATTGTGTTGTTGAATAACTGGAGAAAAGTCACGAAATACTGATTTTTGAAATCGAAAGTTGACTAATGTAAAAATAAATTGAAGTCCTAATTTTAAGAATAATGGCAACGGGTGGACTAAACGTTTCCAGCCAATTGAATTCAAGCGATATCATCGAGGAATGTGATGTCATACGATCCTGTGAGCCCTGTAGCAGAGACGACTCGTCAACAAAAGCAACAGTTTTCTGCAAGGTTTGTAAGGAGCTCCTTTGCGATGAT
Organism: Dreissena rostriformis; assembly: GCA_007657795.1. Taxonomy (NCBI): domain Eukaryota; kingdom Metazoa; phylum Mollusca; class Bivalvia; order Myida; family Dreissenidae; genus Dreissena; species Dreissena rostriformis. The sequence goes on along the minus strand of VMBQ01005104.1, from coordinate 48,387 downwards.
TGCAGTAAACCACACACCAAATACAAACCTGGGAGGCATGAAATAGTCAGTATTCAGGACATGGTTTCAGCCGCAGAGATAGTTGATATGAAAAATATGGACGTGTGTCAGGAGCACGGAAAGGCGATTAAATTTTACTGTGAAGACCACTCTGAGTTGTGCTGCAGTAGGTGTGTATTCAAACACAGGAAATGTGACAATGTTGATGAAATAGCGACCATATCATTAACAAAGGAACCAGAGTTCCAGGTAATGAAACACGCATTGGTGAAAATGGAATCTGAATCTGATTCTATAATAGCTGATTGTAAGAAATCCAAGAATGAATTGAATGAATCCATCGCAAATATTTCTGATGAGGGCGATTTGATGAAAAACCGTATTGTTAAACATTTTGAAGAAGCTCAGCAGAAGATGTTTACTGAGGCAAATCAATTTAAAGCCAAAGTGTGTATGCAACTTGACGAAAGACAAACAACCGCTACACAAATTAAAGAACAAATAAATCAGATATTACCGATGTATTCTGCTGTTCTAGAACACGGTACGCCTGAGCAAAAGTATATACTTCTAAAGAAAACCGAAGAACAACAAGACACAATCAAAACACAGATCGATGGGCAAATGATGGCTAAAATTACAACAAAATGTTCACTGTCATTTTCAACGGAACTACTTGCACTTCTTAAAATGGAGAACCCTGTTTTTCAAATGAATTTCGAAGAGTGCAGTAAACAGATAGGTGTGTTATTTATTGTAACGCGAACAAAAAAGTCACAATCTTTAACTCTGCAGGGGTTTTTCTGCCTATTTTGGGAAAAGGAGTCTGACCAAATTGGGAATTTTTTATCGACAAAATTGTCCATTTTGGGAATTGTTGCTTCGACGAAACGGCCCATTTTGGGAAAACGTTGTGAATTTATCATGCTTAAATAAGTCAGTGGTTTAACAAATAAATTGGTTTTTATTTGTTATGTTGTCTTCTTTATATTAACACATGCAATATTGGGCATGTTCAATGTTTATTCAAGTACTGCAGTTTTGTTTTTCAGTTACAGTAATTAACACTCTGCTAAAATCTGAGTTGCTAAATGTGGCGTACCATTTTTGTCAAAAGTCAACAAGACCTACTAGGTAAACCGAAAAATGAACAATATGTACGTCGAAGTACAAAAATTGTACTTCAACGTACAAATAGGAAATACACTTAGAAGTATATATTTACGTCGAAGTACAATTTGTACTTCGACGTACATGTTTGTACTTCGACGTACAAATATTCTGAACAGCCAATCAAAACACTCGTCTATTTCGGATAGGGAATTTTTGGACGAAGGAGAATTTGTAAAATAGAGCATTATTTCAATTAAAAACCACTATGACATTACCGATAAGTAAAGGAACCCGATATAAAGAATAATTCATCATGTTCTCTTTGACTGACATTAGTTTATTGGACTATAATTGTTGGCAAACAGTTTTTTTTTNTTGCAACACCTGCTTAGAGAAATGGTTGTATACATCTTAAGATAAATTATGATGGATCAATACACTGAACAGAATACCATATGAATGGGACAGCCGTTCCTTCAACTAGGCATGTAACGTTTTGTGTAAGGACCCGAGGACGTCCACAGGCTGACCCGTTAGCGCAGTGGTTGGGACACGCACCTATTACCTGGGCGACCCGTTTGGCGTACCATTTGGGTCAAAAGTCAACAAGACCTACAAGGTAAAAAGAAAAATGAACTTCGACGTACAATATGTACGTCGAAGTACAAAAATTGTACATCGACGTACAAATATGAAATACGCTTCGAATTATATATTTGTACGTCGAAGTTCAATTTGTACTTCGACGTACATGTTTGTACTTCGACGTACACATTTTTTGAACAGCCAATCAAAACACTCATCTATTCCGGATAGGGAATTTTTGGACGAAGGAGAATTTCGTAAAATAGAGCATTATTTCAATTGAAAACCACTTTGACATTACCGATAAGTAAAGGAACCCGATATACAGAATAATTCCTCATGTTCTCTTTTACTGACATTGGTTTATTGGACTATAATTGTTGGCAAACAGTTGTTTTTTCCAGAACCGAATGATAGTATGGAGGCCGACATTTTTTACAAGGCGTCTTCTGATTGGCTAACACTCAAGGGTCGGTAAAAACTGTACGTCGAAGTACAATTTTGTTCGTCGAAGTACAAAAAAAATAACTTCGACGTACATATTGTGCGTCGAAGTACATTTTTTTAACCTAGTAGGTCTTGTTGACTTTTGACCCAAGTGGTACGCCATAGACCCGGGTTCAATCCCCGATCCTGGTTCTTGGTTAATGGTCACCACACCGGACAGGTGGGGTTCCCTCTTCCACTCACAGCAAAAGACCATACCCAAATCGAATATCTTTCCATAAAAAAACAACATAGCTGGAAAATGCATCTTAAATTCAAAATTCACCCCAACTTTAGTTTGTCTTGTAAGCTAATTAGACTCAAATAATGCAACCTCCGGCGCGGATGGACCTCGTTAACTTCAAAACAAACACGCTCGCACGCTAGCACATGCCCCTATGGACGACTTATAGTTTTTATTCGAAACTCGGAATACATGGGTTTTACCGTTTATTTACATCAATTACAAATCCAACTGTTCTAAACCACGGGGTTATGCATTGTCTTTCAAATAAGAGTGACCTCAAAGCTTTTGTAAAAATGCGAATATTCATGCGACACAAGTTCATATAACAGCAAGAAGTNGGGGTCCTTATAGCCATTGCCAAATCCCTAGTAAACCAAGAAGAGCCAGATGTCAAAACCAAATGCAACTTATGCTGGGCAAAGGTAACCATTCCCGGAGTAAGATCCATATACATAGGATCATACTACCATCCCCATGAGGGTGACAAAGAATCCCTTGATGAGCTATGGTCATCATTAAAACTCATCCCCAAGAATAGCATCATCTGGCTCCTAGGAGACTTTAACTTACCTGACATTGACTGGACAGACGAATCCCTTAAGCCTACCTGCAAACACAAGGAATTGTATGAAGATTTTCTAGAAAACATGGTCACCTATAACCTTCAAAACGTAGTCAAAATCCCCACTAGAAAATCAAACATCCTCGACCTATTTCTAACCAACCTGCCATCAGCTATCTGTACCGTTAAAACCCTACCCAGTCTTGCCACTTCCGACCACGACATAGTCTTTCATGAAATACAAATCAACAAGGGTCGTAAACTCCAACCTGAAAGAAAAATCCCACTTTACAAACGTGCTAATTGGTCACAGCTGAAACAAGACATTGACAAATTTCGTATGGAGTTTCTAACTACTAATTATACAAACCCCGACACTGCCTGGACGGACTTCAAAGTTAAACTTAACAATCTATGTGAAACCCATATCCCGACAAAAACGACAAAGACCAGACAAGACTTGCCATGGCTCACCCCATCAATTATTAGACTCATCAGACGAAGAGACAGATTATACCAACAAATCAAAAATAAAAAGTCTGCAGACCAAAAGTTAACTTCCCAGTTCAAAACCATAAAGGCCTCCATCCAAAGCCAAATAAGAAAGTCCTATTGGCTTTACCTAGAAACGGTTATCTTTGAGGGTGACTCACAACCAGGTAGAAGCAAAAAATTTTATAGCTTTGTCAAACACAACAAGTCCGAAAACTTCGGAGTGTCACCACTCAAGTCAGAAGGTATCACCCACACAAAACCTACTGACAAGGCCAACATCCTAAATAGACAGTTTGAATCTGTATTCTCTCGGCCCCAGCCCCTCAGCCTAAAGCAGGCCTGCAGCACCCTTATAAACAAGGTGAAGTCTCAAATGCCCTCAATAACTATAACAGAAGAAGGTGTGGATAAACTCTTGAGTGGTCTCTGCCCCAGTAAAGCATCCGGCCCAGACCAGATTTCACCACGGATCCTAAAAGAACTTCACAAAGAGATTTCACCCATCATTTGTAAGATATTCCAATTATCCCTTAGCTCAGGTATTGTTCCATCAGACTGGAAGAAAGCAACCATAGCCCCTGTGTTCAAGAACGGATCAAGGTCAAAACCAAGTAATTACAGACCCATATCACTTACATGTATTGTCTCTAAACTGATGGAACACATTATTGTCTCAAACTTAATGTCCCACTTTGATAAGCACCAGCTCCTTTCCCCTTTTCAACATGGATTTAGGTCAAAACATAGCTGCGAGACACAGCTGATTAGTTTTTCCCAAGAACTATTTGACTCTCTAGAAAATGGTCAACAAACTGACGTAATCGTAATGGATTTCTCCAAAGCGTTCGATAAGGTCGATCACCACAAGCTCATCCACAAGTTATCCAAACTTGGGGTGAACTTAGAGGTCACATCCTGGATTAGATCCTTCCTCAGTAACCGTACACAGAGAGTTGCGGTTGAGGGTCATATCTCGGATGAACTCCCAGTTATGTCTGGTGTCCCACAAGGGTCAGTCATAGGTCCCTGCCTCTTCCTGACATATATAAATGACCTCCCTGACAGCACAAAAAGTAATGCTAGGTTATTTGCTGACGACACTGTAGTCTACCTGACAATCAAGTCCCAGTCCGATTCAGTACAACTCCAAAATGACCTCTACCAACTAGAACAATGGGAAAAAGATTGGGCAATGGAATTTAACCCTGATAAGTGCGAGGTGTTACGTGTAACTAGAAAAAGAAACCCCATCATATTCCCCTACACCCTCCATAATATCGAACTAAAGTCAACTGTCAATGCCAAGTACCTTGGGGTAACCCTAACTAAGGACTTAAACTGGTCAAAGCACATTAATAATATATCCCTTAAGGCCAAAAACTCCCTCCATTTCATTAAGAGAAACGTTAGGACCCAAAATTTCAAGGTTAAGGAAGCTGCCTATACCACGTACGTACGCCCACAACTTGAATATTGTTCAGTTGTGTGGCATCCCTGGCAAAACTACTTGGCAAATAAACTAGAAGGGGTCCAACGCGCAGCAGCCCGGTATGTCATGAATGACTATTCATACACCAGTAGTGTCACCCTTATGTTACAGACCCTTCATTGGAACACCCTTGTCCAACCTCAAATGACCAACTCCCTCACCATGTTATATAAAATCCAACACAAGCTAGTCAACGTGGATCACTGTCACCGTATCCCTACAAGAAACTTAAACTTTTTAATCCCCCAATCACGCACCCAGTATCACATGACCTCCTTCTTTCCCCGAACTATAAGGTATTGGAACGGTCTTCCATACATGGTCAAATCAAGCCCCAATCTCGATTCCTTCAGAACGAGACTCAAATACTTTCTCTTTTAGATGCACTTTTTAACTGACTAACACTGGTTTCCCTGACAACGCGCCTCCCAATTATAATCATGATTGATTGTTCGGGAGTATACCGTAGATGTAGATAGTATGGAGGCCGCCATTTTTTACAAGGCGTCTTCTGATTGGCTAACACTCAAGGGTCGGTAAAAACTGTACACCGAAGTACAATTGTGTACGTCAAAGTACAAAAAAAATGTACTTCGACGTACATGTTGTACGTCGAAGTACATTTTTTTTACCTAGTAGGTCTTCTTTACTTTTGACCCAAGTGGTACGCCGCCATAGCTAAAGGCTTTGTTACATGTACTTAGCGGATGAAGGGAAGTCACTCTTTCGATATAAATTATGTTTACTTTTTACTATTTTGAAAAATATTTTTTTTGGAATTGGGAAATATGTAATCAAGATTCGATTGGGAACGGATCTGTTTGCTTTGGGAATGCCTCTGTTTTCCGAGGGCGCAGACAGTGCTGAACAAACCCTGGAGAGGAGCGAAAAGTAAACACTCAAATCAATCTGTGTTGTTGTAGCTTGCCTCTGATGACATAGCGTCCATAAGTTTTCATGAACTGTGAGACATTTTTACTTTTCCATGAAAGCTCAGGTTTTTTTTGGTCCGATTTTATAGCCGAAAAACAGTTATATTCCCAATTGCAAAAAGTATACTTTTACCCAAAATGTGCAATTGAATTCCCAATTCCCCCCCCNAAAAAAACAAAAAAAAAAAAAAATAATAGAAAGAAGTGTCTTATGATAATATAATGATGATTAATATGATTTTGTTCTTTGAATTGTTATAACTAGTTATATAAAATAAGTTAATCCCAAATTAGTGGACTTTTCGCGTGAAAAAAGAAGGCTAGTCCTACTTAATTTATTTTCCCAATTTCTTGAAAATGCCAATAAAATTCCTAATTCCATAGCCATGGGCTATCTTCCCAAACAGTGGGAAAAAAACCCTGAAGCTATTAATATTAAATTGTTCCCCCAAATTCTGGTTTACACATACAACATTTAGAAGTATTGGGTACATGCTCCCTCAAATATAAATTGTATTGGAAACACTGATAGCATAATTTGAATGCTAGAATAGCTGTATTCCTGTACCAATCTGATGTTACAGAAAGTAGCTATGTGCCCCCATACATGAGGAATAGAGGCGGTGCCAACAGTGTCCCTCCCCAGGGCCGAGACAGCAGAGGTATGCACTTGCTATTAAATTTCTTAGCTGCAAGCTTTAGCAATACTCATGATTCACTCATTTTTAATATGTCGACCTTATTGACTTATTAATTTTATAAACCAATAGAAACTTTATCTTGTTGCTGTTTCAGTATTTGTTTCAGTATTGGCACAAAATGTTATGCCCATTAACTAGGAAATGACAATGTATTTGGGGCAAAATCTTTTTTATCGGTAAAAGGCAGTGGAGTGTATGGAGATTTTTCCTCACTTGGCCTAACTGGTTGCTTTTCAGAGGGTGGAGGTTACAATAATTACAACCAGGGTGGTGGAGGTTACCGCGGTGGTGGTGGCGGAAGCTACTACAACTACCAAGGTGTGATCATCTTGTTAAAATGTATTCATTTTGACAAAAAATGACAAAAATTGTGTTTTGACTCATTATCTGAATGAAAATACTCAATTTTGAAGACTGAGTAGTCTTATAATATAAGATCAACTCTACAACAATCTTAGTTTAAAAGTGAAATGAACATTTATGAAGCCCGAATTTAATACTACTGAGAATTGTCTGATTTCAGGAGGTGGTTATGGCAATCGTGGTTACAGCCGTGGGTACGGTGGGTATCAACCCCGTGGCGGCGGCAATGACCGTGGTGGGTATCAGCCCCGTGGCGGGTACAACAGCGGTGGTAGTGGTAGTGACTGATCCATTTGAGAGGTGTGATATGGAGGCTTTTAGAACGCTGGTGGACGAGGAGGGTACACCGATCGCGGGGGCAGGGGTGGATACAACAATTATGGTGGTGGTGGTCGAGGTGAATTCAGTCTAGGGCCCCCCTAGGTGTGTATTAATGAAATGGAAGCTGTACTTTTAATATCGGTATAAATGTGTCCTGCACTCAAACAACCTATTTCTATCACTTAGGCCTAAATTAAAATTAAGTTTGTTTGGCCTTTACCGACCGACCCACTTTTTACTCCCCGACCCAAACCTTTTTTTATGTTCGTTTTTTTCGTCAATCTGACATAAAATAGCCGTCTGCAATTTGTATTTGAGCGCGTATATCCGGTCTCTACTCGACGATTTAATTCAAAATATGCAGTCTATTTAAACATTTATATTTGCAGATGTATATGTAAAACAAATTGTCAAAACAAGTTGTGCAGCTTAGTTCTATTGGTGTTTTTGAGATCTTGGTTCACTTGTTTTATTGATTCAGATTTATTATTTAGATTTAATAATTAAATCCTTGAATGTTGTCGGGGTTTTTCTTGCACTTGAAGCACAGTAAAAGATTTGATGCAATAATCATTGATCGCTTTTCTCAAGAGAAAACAACTACAATAGGATGTTATTATAACGTCATTTCTTGATACAAATAATGTTGTTTAACAATTTACATAATGGAATAAGAAAAATGACACCAATGGAAACACAATCAGCACCATGAGAGAAAACGATCATACATAATAAGTATGGTGAGCATTTTGTTGCACCATATTCAAATCTATGATTATTGATCATGCATGTCAAATTTGGTTAATTATGTTCCTCAATGGCTATTAAGTCCCCTTAACGCTATGTTTTAATTGATATACGCAACATACTTAAAATTTAAGTATATTGCGTATAGCAATTAAAACATAGCGTTGTTACAGATAGTAAGTTAAATGTTCTCATTTTCAAAGGACCACAACGCAGACAATGTATGTTCTAAAATAAGACCAATCACCCTTGAGCTGCTCGTGTCCGTGGACCTATCAAAGACGGGAGGCGGAAAACTACAACGGGCGAGGCATGGTATAGGGGTGATAACCAAAAAAAAGGGTTAGGGTTAGGGTTAGGGGTCGGGTTAGGGTTAGGGTTGGGTTTAGGCTAACCCAAACCCTAACCCGACCCCTAACACTAACCCTAACCCTCTAACCCCCCCTTGCGCAATACCATGCCTCGCCCGTTGTAGTTTACCGCCTCCCATCAAAGACTGGCGATCATGAGGAGACCCCTTTCCTTACAGGGCTCGACTTCATGCCGGACGGGTGGCTAGTAGCCGAGAATAACAAAAAATATAAATGTATTATTGTGAATGAGCGACTGCAGAGACAAGGGACATCGTATAAGTTCAAGTCAAAACCACATTGTGTTACTTTTGTGTCCGAAAATCATATCGCAGTGACAATGGGTAACACGACTGTATGTCTGCTTTCCGTGAGTCCGTATCATGTCATCAGCCCGACAAAGAAAATCTATACACCATCCAAGATGTTTTCTGTATGCTGTGAAACGCCCTCAGAACTTGTTGTAAGTACGTATGATGAGCCGACTCCTGCTAAACTGATTTCACTGATATAATGGACATCCCTTTAATAAGGAACATACCTATGAAATATATTATGACTAGATGCTTGCATATACAAACTTCAGTCAAAACAGCGTAATCAAGTCACTTACGATCTCAAAGTTTACCTCACAGCCATTTTTCTCAAAGGAGGCCCTGCCCCTTGTAAGCCCCCCCCCCCCCTGCCA
>VMBQ01005104.1:13836-39301 GCA_007657795.1 Dreissena rostriformis | reverse complement strand
CCCCCCCCCCCCTGCCATTGTTCAGTCTGGCTAAAATCCTTACATAGAAGATACATTTACTGTACTTATTTATATGATTGAAAATTAAGTGTACAAACAAATTTTACTTTCTCAATCAGAAGGTTTAAAACATGCATTCCAACATTCCAAGTACAGTTCTTATCAATTCTAGTGATGTGTTGTTGTATGTATGTGCCTCGTTCTGAAAAAGTGGGGTTTAATGTGTGTGCTTAAAGTGTTGTCCCAGATGAGATGCACAGGCTAATCAGGTACAACACTTTTTGCCGAAGGATTTTGGCCAAGAAGGGACTTCCAGGCTTATCTGGGACGATACTTTACACACATGCATTAAANAAAGTGTTGTCCCAGATGAGATGCACAGGCTAATCAGGGACAACACTTTCTGCCGAAGGATTTTTGCCAAGAAGGGACTTACAGACTTATCTGGGACGATACTTTACACACATGCATTAAGCCCCCTTTTCCCAGAGTAAAAATCATTTGATTTGCTTGAGACATTGACTATCTTGTATTGTTCCTATTGTGATGAACATTTAGTGTATAATATTGTAGTGGAAATCTAGTGACAGGACTTGGATGTGTTCTAGTGTTCTGGTAATCATTGTTCTTGTAAAAAGTACTGGTAATCTTGTTGTAGTAAAGAAATTTGAAAAATATACACTGTCATTATTTTATTTGTTTCTGTAAGATACAACACAATTTTATTTTTTCTTAATTTGTAAAAAGAAAATACCAGTAGCTAGAAAATGTCAATCTCTGGAACACAGAAATTCAGTTTCATGTCGGTNAGCGAAAATCCAGTTTAGGCGGAAAGTGTTGTCCCTGATTAGCCTGTGCGGACTGCACAGGCTAATCTGGGATGACACTTTACGCACAAGCATTTTGCCCAGTTTTCTCAGAACACGCCACATTTATCGTCTGATCTTCATGAAAATGAGTCTGAAGATTTGTCCCAATGATAATTTGGCCGAATTCGAAACTGGGTCACGTCAGATAAAAAAACCAAGTCACTTGACCAAATTAAAGAAAAAGCTTGTTTCATACTCTAGAAGTCACATTAAGGGTCCAATCTTTATGAAACTGTCAGATTATTTGTTGTTACTATATATCAGCCGAGTTTGAAAATGGTTCCGGTTTGTTGAAAAACATGGCCACCAGAGGGCGGTGCAGTTTTCCTAGTTAAACCTTGTTAACACTCTAGAAATCACATTTATTGTCCTATCTTCATGAAACTTGGTCAGAACATTTTGTTCTAATGATATCTCAGCGGAGTTCCGGTTCATTGAAAAACATTGCTGCCAGGGAGGGGGGTAGTTTTCCTGATATGGCCATAGTAAAACCTTGCTAACACCGAGTTTGAAAATGGTTCCGGTTCATTGGAACATATTGCCGACAGGGAGTGGGCAGTTTTCCTGTGGACCTTTACCAAAAGCTGTCTATTCAAATGAATATCCGATAAAATAATCACAAGAAAACCTTAGAAAATTTCATGTCATTAAGTGTTGATTGAGTTTAAACAAAGCTGTCATAGGAATGATCCTTATGGGGGATGCATTTAATAAATTCCACAAAGAAGTCATGACAGATTGACCTAGATTGCTGTATAGAAAACTTGAAAAGCTTCCCAGAAACAGATCCTCAGTTTTCATTCAGATTTTACCAAAAAAGGCACATTTTTATGTCATCAGTTAATAGTCTTCCATTTTCACAATAATAAAAATACTGATTGGAAATATACTGGTCAGCCTTTAATATATAACAAAATCCTTGAGGATTTTTTTACCCATCAAGAAATATGTCCATGGACACGTATACGTCACGTTCATCATATGTCTTAATACTCCACTCATGTCGGAAATAACCGCACCAATTTAGCTCCCTGCACAAATTCACATGGTCATACTTTGTGAGCTATGGTGGCATCTATGCCCTACAGACAAATATGTGGTAAAAAATACCAAACCAAATTTAAATTTAAAATAATTAATTATGAATGTATTCACCAACAATTTAAATAACCGATTTAGCTTAGATTCAAATAAAATATTATCATCACGCAGAAGCACGTGATCAAGTCGTCTTCTCAATGTAATTAGTCATGTAACTGACATTTTGTAAATTTTTCAGGAGAAGCAAAAAACTGGTTTATAACATTGGGACACATTTTTTAGAATTACAAATTTCTATGTATGCAGGTAATGATGAGATTCTAGCCTAGCAAAATTGAGCTTTGATAAATCTGTTTTCAAAATATACATAATTTAAAAAATAAACACTTACCAGAATTTCAACGCTGAAATAAGTTAGTGGAAAAAAACACGTAAGTGCTCTTAATCTGCTTTTTTGCCTAAAATTGAAATTCTAATGCCATGTAAGTGCTCTTACGTTAAAATAAGTTCTTAGTTTTTTAATGTAAAAAAAAACACGTAAGTGCTCTTAATGTGCTTTTTTGCTTAAAATTGAAATTCTAATGCCATATAAGTACTCTTACTTTAAAATAAGTTCTTAGTTTTTTTAATGTAGAAAATCACGTAAGTGCTAAAAAGGTGCTGTGTGACTTAAGTTTTGCAATTGTAATATCATAACTCCATTAATTTTGGATTTGGCTCTTATCTTGTTGAGTTTGTTATGAGAAAATGTAATGTTTTCAAAAATATTTTGCTTAATACAGTGGAACTATCCAGAATTGTACTGGGTACTATAAATTTCTTAATTATTCTGACATAGTGAGCACAAATAATGCTTTCTTTTAAATGAATTCAATTAACTTTAGCTTTTTTTGGTGTCTGTTCATAATGTATGAACTAAATTAAGTCTTATTAACGCAACTTTTATACTATCCTCATTCCTTTTGTCATCTTTTTCATCACTAGCAATCATCATCACTTATTATCAGTGTCAATAATGTTTATTGTCATCATTTTCCAAAGTATAAAAAAGCTTATTTTTAATAATTAATTGATTATTTGGATCGGTGTCACCATCTCCATTTTCATAATTGTGATATGTCTCAATAATCACAGCACTTTGATCTGTATCAATTATCACCCACCAACATCAAAATAATCACCATCATTCTGATGAATATCAATAATTCTTTTTCATCATCCTCGTCATCATAATCATTTCCAAATACAACATCAGCAGCACAGTCTTTTTGTTTCTTTTTTTTTTAAATTAAAGCATTGTTCAACTATGAATTAACAATAATTTGAATTTCTGATGTGTAGGAATATAACCACAAAGGCTTAAGTCTGACTTGCTTAAATTAATATATCGCACACCAGAATTTAGTTATATAAAAGGGCAATACATAATTATTGAACATGTGAAAATTATTTACATTATTGTGTAAATGCAATAAGAACTACCGGTAGTCAGAATTTAAAGTAAACAACACCATTTCTAGAAATAGTTATTTTATTGCCACTTAAATCAATAACTGGTTTATCATTAAAGAGCAAATGAACATAAATATTAATTTTAAATCAATCAATAGAGCAACATATAACAATTATATGATTTTCTGGCATAATTTTAGAAAAACACCTTGCACATTATTTTTCCAAAATAAGATACAAGCAAGTTCAAAATAATGAAGCCTGCAATTTAAATAATTATTTTAAAATAATTATGACAACTAAGATATCAGATATTAGACAATTTAAAGCAAACATGCAAACAAGAACAAGAGCTTTTAATTTCTTTTCAATGACATTCCTTAATGTCAACAACAAGGGCAAATTGTATTTATGCATCAATATACAAACAGGTCAATATTTTTTTTAATCCTATTTTAACAACAAAACATAGATAAAATCACACAAAATGAGGATGACTCATTACACTCGACAGCAATAGAAAGCAGTCTGAAATCTACTTGAAATAATTATTTTCAAATATCAGTTATTAGAAAATTAAAAGCAAACAAGAAGAAGATGTTATAGTATCTTTTCAATGAAATTACTTAATGTCAACAACAAGGTCAAAATGCATTTATGCATCAATATACAAACAGGTCAATTGAATCCTATTTTAAGAACAAAACATAGATAAAATCACACAGAATGAGAATGACTCAATACACTCGACAGCAATAGAAAGCAGTATGAAATCTACTTGAAATAATTATTTTCAAATATCAGTTATTAGAAAATTAAAAGCAAACAAGAACAAGATCTTTTAATATCTTTTCAATGACATTCCTTAATGTCAACAATAAGGTCAAAATGTATGTATGCATCAATATACAAACAGGTCCATTGAATTCTATATTTTGAGAACAATTAAAAAACATAGATAAAATCTCACAGAATGAGAATGACACAATACACTCAGCAATAGAAAATATAAAATCTATTTGAATTTTTTTTAATGATTTTTTAGATAAAAACAGTAGGCTTCTTTGATGTCAAATGTGTTCTATAGACATGTTTTTTTGACTCATTAACTCTGTTATATTATTATACAGGATCTTCCTAACTTAAATTAGGCCATTTTGATTCTACTTTGACCAAAGCAGTTGCGTAGACAGCCTATATACAAAATCTCAGTTACACGACTAAGATTCCCCAGACGTTCTGTTATGACTTAATTATCATCAAAGGGCAAAGCCTCATAGAAGCTATGGTATGAAGCCAGTATGATTTTCTTTGAGCATAACTGCATCAGATCTTTATGTTTGTCTTTCGTAANTAATATTGTTTACTTTGCATCCTCAGTATGTGAAATGTGAAGTTAAACAGATTTTCATAAAGAAATAGTGTTATGAAGTTCAAAATTTTTTTTATTTTAATATTTGTTTTATTTTAATGTCTGTTTGAAGAATTGTCATTGCGTTATGCGCGCAATTCGCGTAGTCAAAATCAGTCAACAGAATTTTCCTCCCCTCTGACTTCGCCTCAATCACACCCCTGGTTTAATATAGTCCTATAATTCAACTAAAAGTATAGCTTCTGTGAAATGATTTATTTATTTAAAAATGCGTTACAAAAATTCTCCTGCAATTGGTCCATCAGGCAATTCCAAGGAATAAATAGTGTGTAGATTTTCCCCATGGTCTTTTTTAAAACTATGATAGATTATAAATAAAATCAAATCTGATTAGATAATGTTTATTTTCAGACAGCAAATAAACAAAAACAAGGCACAAAGCTCTGGTGAGCTTTTGACTACAAATAGCATGGCTATAAGAATCATCTTTTACACAATGTAAAAAGTAGTGGCAAAAAAATCAAATTCTATCAAACTGTGCTAAAATGCTGTAAGAAATGCTAATAAAAAGTTTAAACTGTTATAAATGCCTAAAAAAGAACTCAGATGTGTTTATATCAAAGTTAGTTTAAAAATAAAATGCACACAAATTTTGTGCATTTTTTTTTAAAACTAACTTTGATATAAACATATCTGAGTCAGAATGTTTGAAGAAAGGGAACATGTTTTCTTAATTTTTATTTGATTTTTGTTCTTCCTTTGTATGAAAATGTAAAAAAACAAGCAAAAATTTAAGTCGACCTTTTCAACCTAAAATGATGTGGAACCTATAACAGTCCATGTCTTATAAAAATGCATAACCGTAGTTTAGATACTTAAATAAGAAATTTGTGGCTACATATTCCCAGACATCAAGTATATTAAAAGCAAATTTTGATCGAAACATATTATACACGATATCATACATGTAATGACAAACATTGCAACATTTAAACATTTAATATGTTATATTGATTTAACATCTTGTGGCCCCAACACCCTCTCACAACCATCATCAAACTTGACCTTCAGCTTCTCTCCTGAAACAAAATTAATAGAGAAAATTAGTATTTGCACACTTGCTAAAATACGTTATTTTCTATGATCACTACTTGTAATTATCTTGTTTTGAACATATTACTTGGTGTTATTTATCAATTTTTGGTACTTCCTTTGTTATGTATGTACCATATTGAATTCTTAATCTTTTAAAAGAAAAATAATTATTGACTATTCTCAGACATGAATTTGATAAAATATTTTATTATTCATTAATGATGCGTCTGGATTTAGTTCAGAATGTTTTTCTATAGATTTTCAAAATATGCCCTAAATCATATTCAAAATCAGAAAAGTTTTTTTAACAAAAAGGCTTAAGATTTTTTTTTTTAAACCCACCATAAATTGTTATAATTTTGTTGAAANTTAATCATATTACTGACTAAAGGTGAAAACAGCGGCAACCAAAGCCCAATTACTTCACATGTATTCATGGTCCTCGGGTAATAAGTTCATCATTACTTAATTAATCTTTATGCGATTCAAGATCAAGAATCTATTTTTCATGTCGCAATTTGCAAATGTCAAAGAAACCAATAAGCACAAATACAAATGTTGGATTCAAATCAATTTATTCCTGTACTACATACAAAGGCAATTAAGAGATTAGTGTTGAAAACACAAACATGATTTAAAGATTTGAAACAAGATGTGTTTGTGAAACACTATGTCCACTTTTGAGCGATTTTGACCCATAAATTTGACCTTTGACTTTGAAGGATGACCTTGACCTTTCACCACTCAAAATGTGCAGCTCCATGAGATACACATGCATGCCAAATATCAAGTTCCTATCTTCAATATTGCAAAAGTTATGGCCAATGTTAAAGTTGGCGCAAACAGACCAACAGACAGACCAACAGACCAACAGACAGACAGACAGGGCAAAAACAATATGTCCCCCAGTATATACTGGTGGACATAAAAATGCACACATACTTTTTTGAATGGATTTTTACAAAATAAAAAGTGTCATCCAATTATACAAAGATAAAAAAAAACAGGCAATTTACCCACAGCTGCCTCACAAAACAAAATATTTAACTTTTTGTTTACAAGTATAACTAGAACACCTGATTATTTGAAGAAATAATTATCTTGTTGTTTCTTCTCTTCAATTTCTAATCTTGGTTAAATGTAGAAAGAAAATTAAACATGTAATTAGCAAATTTCCATACAGATTTAACATGTAAAAAAAGCAGTTACAATAATGAAAAAATCTATAAATTATCCTCGAAGAATGAAGTTTCTTCCTAAAACAAAATATTCTTACTTAAAAACTAAATAAATAACATTGACAGTCAAGTACTTATTCTACTGAAAAGCTAGTTATTAACATGTTTGTTATATTAACAAATGCTTATGACTATATTTGCATTCATGATTGATATTAACTTATTGTTAATTGTTAAAAGTGAATACTCAATAGTTACTTTAAAACATAATCTTCACTTCAAACAATGTACAAAAAATCATGGCACTTAGAAGCAATGCATGTTCACCACTCTCATGCAATGCATAAGTAAATGTATATATTACATCCAATATCAATAATCTGTATATGCTAAACAAGTTCAATAAAATGTATAATTATAATTTGAAGAGAAAAACACTTAAAATATAATTGACAATATCGTATGGAGTGTATGGCTTTCATACACTTTTTATTATTGTTAATAGTAGTTATTTCTAGCAGTTTACCTGTCCATAGTCAATGTTTCTAATTTCTTATTAACATCAAATTTTAATTTCCCAAATGCGCTGAATCCAGACCATTGTTCCCCATAACATTCTAACAGCACTGACTAAAATGTTTGTGTAAATGGTACATACAGCCAAATTAAACAAAATGTTGTTCTTTATTTTTTTTTAATATAAGATCAATATAAAAACTTAACCATCACAGCAAAACATTTATAATTTTCTCTGCACCTCATTTACAAAGCTTATGTTTTTCTTTTACATTGACAAAAAATGAAATGAAACTACAAGTAATGGCGATTCAAATAACAATCACTGGTCTTAAGAATATGAATATAGACAAACAATAGAAACAACCGCTGTCCCAAGACGACTATTCAACCACTTGGTATGTATACTGGTAATTAACATTTAACGTAAATAAAATATGAACATCTATAAATAGAACAAGATGTGTTTGTGAAACACTATGTCCACCTATATNGCAAAAGTTATGGCCAATGTTAAAGTTGGCGCAAACCAACCAACAGACAGACAGTGCAAAAACAATATGTCCCCCAGTATATACTGGTGGACATAAAAAAGAAATATGACCATGCCAAGAAATTTGAATTTCACATTTTTACCAATTAATTAAGCTTAATTTACTTCACTTTGCAAGCAAGGTCGGCATATAACATATAGTATAGTTACTATAGTAGTAGTAATACTTGCATTTATACGTCACACACATGTACAATGAAATATGCTGACAATCCAGTTTCACTGATGTCTGCAACTACCAAATACACCATAATACAATTTCACTAAACAAACAATCATGAACAATAATTAAAACAATAAAAATAAACATCTTGAAAGCAAACAGAAAAAAACTCAATCAAATCATTTTGAAGCACATTTTCAAAGGTAAAATATCAGTACACAAAAAATTCGTCATTGTCTAAGCACATTACAAAAAATTAAAGATATCAGTATACATAAACAATTATGAAAACTGCAATAACAGCAGCGCTAGAAAGTCCCGATCACCCCTCACGCAGCCTCCTTCTTTTCCTCAGGAACATCTGTGGACTTTCTCTTCTTGACTGTTTTCAGCTTGTGATAAAACTCCTCAAGCTCATTTAGAGTTTCCTGTGACTTGGGGGCGGAGGATCCATCTTCCCCCTTACCAACTTCAGTCTCCTCAACTTGGTCCTCCTCTTTCTCCCATTTTGATTTCACATCCTCATGACGGTAATGATCATCGGACCAACCCTGGGATTCGTCGCCGCGGTTACCATATGAATCCTGTTTATTGTAATCAATCCACCCCCTCCCACGTCCACGGCCCCGTCCCCTGGGGACCCATGGTCTGTAACCCCCACGGAATCTTCCCCTCCCTCTCCCGCCTCGTAACCATGGTTTGTATCCATCTTTATTATCACCACGGTAGTTATCATTCTTGTGGAACCAGAACACGCGCTGATCTCCCGATCCTCTATTTCTTCCTCCGCCATAATACTCCGTCTGGTCACGTCTTCTGTCCTGTCCGTCATTCGAACGCCTGCGATAATAATCCTTGCTAGATCTGCCTTCGTGTGACCTACTGCGACTTCGACTTCTGGATCTGTTACGCCGATCCCTGCTTCGTGACCTTGACTTGTATCTTCTTTCTCTACTCCTACTTCGAGTTTTGCTCCTACTCCTGCTTCTGCTCCTACTTCCAGATCCTGATTTAGATCTCCTGTCCCTGCTGCGTGATCCGGAGTCGCTATCTGAGCCTGAACGCCTCTTGCTTCGTCTGCTACTCTCCGACGAGGATGACCTACTTTTTCTTCTCGCTGCAGAATCTTCCCTTTTGTTCACAACTGATTTCCTCTTCTTTTCATCCACTCCGCTTTCCGAGTCACTCTCCCATTTAAATTTCTTTCTTTCTTCTTTTTCTGGCTGTATAAGCTGGTTGATCTTTTTTTGGGCCATAGCAACCTTCTCTTTCAGCTCCCTATCTGGATCAGTACTCGATGGAAGTGGAATGAACTTGGTGTTTATTTTGGCAGCAACTTCAGCAGCTCGTTGTTTCACAATGTCCTGTAAATCTTGTTCCTTGGTTTCCTCTGGATCTATTTTTACTGGTTTCAGCTCCTTCCATTTCTCATCCAACTTTTTCTTCTCCTCCGGCTTCATACTTCTATGTGGTGGCGGGGAGGAGGAAATAACAGGAAATAATTGACCAGCAACCGTATCCACCTTTGAATCAACCTTCTTGAATTTTTCAGGATTGAAACCCATACCTTCCCACCTACTTTTCTTCTCCTTCGGACTGTCCCAGCGACTCACGATTTCTGGAACAACAACAGGCTCCAACTTTTTTCCACCTGGACCCTTTGATTTACCGTACGGTGACCTACTTTCTGACCTCGACCTTTTGCTATAAGCTTCTCTCGAATCGGACCTGGATCGCTTTCGTCTCCTACCAGACCTGCTTTCCGCAGAGCTTGAACTCCTGCTATGAGATCTGATCTTCTTATGACTGCGACTTCTTGACCTTGAACTTTCACTGCTACCTGACCTAGATTTGGAACGTCTAAAAGGGTCGTATTTTGCCTTGCCATTTCTCGATCCCTCATGAGATGACGACTGCCTTGAACTTGGTCTTTTCTGGTCTGGTGTTATGGCATGGAATTTGAATCTGGGATCATTGTCCACATTCAGTCCCGAAAGTGGTTTCATCTTCACAGTTCTCGATTCCAGCGAACGCTCACTGTCATCCTTTGATGGATGTCTTTCGAAGTGAGCTACATTCTCTATTGAAATCATTTGTCCCTTCCCTTCATCATGGTCCATCTGGTCACCTGACTGTAGTCGTTCTGGATTCTGACTTTTCTCAGGGTTGTGTTTTAGCTTTACGGACCTGGGAACATACGTAGCAAACTGATTCTTTACTTTGTCAGCATCATCAGCTGGTTCACCACTCTCACGGAAAATGTCATCCTTCGGTTTGACCTCGTCATCTTGACCTTTGCTGCCCTGGGTTGTTACCTGGTCTTGACCTTTGTTGCCTTGGGGAGTTTCCTGACCTTTAGGCTTCATCTTGATTACTCTAACTGGCGACTTTCCATCTTGTGCAGGTGACCTTGACCTACTTCTAGGATACGCATAGTTTTTCTGCATGCTTCTGTCCCCTGTATCCCTCGGCGACTTTGAATCTTTTGTTGACGAATTTTTGCCGAGGACAATTCCTCGTTTTTCAAGACTTGGGGAGTCAGTCTCGTAACAATGCCTGTTGTCCCTAGAAGAGCGCTGCTCGTTTGCAGCCACATATCGGTCCTGAGACTCATACTTCCGGTCCTCCCCATCGGCTTTATTTCTTTTATCAATGGAAACGATTCTTCTCTCCCCATACTCTGCTTCATCTTTCTCCCGAAACCTCCTGGAATTTTCCCCGCCAGAATATCTTTCCTCACGAGCCGGATCGTATGACCTACTTTCATATGCTCCCCGGCTTTCCTGCCTGTCACCATCAGCGCTGGAGTTCTTAGCCATTCCACGTTCCGATGAAAACTGTTCCCCTCTGCCAGCCCCAACCCTATCTCTCCCACTCCTCTCCTTATCCAAATACTCGCCACTTTCCCGACGTTTCTGAGCCTCCCTGAACTTGTAATCCTCTTCCCTCTTCCTGTACAGCATCAGCTTGTAGTCGTCATTCCTCGCGTTGTGGTCTTCAGGCGAGATGTCCTCCAGCCCGAGGCGGTCTGCAAACTCGTCCTTGGTCGGTGTCTCGCTTCTCCGACTCTCTCGTTTCACTCTGACAGGATTTAAGCCCCCTGCCAGATCCCTGGGCGACTGGCTTCCCTTCCTGGAACTTTTCCGTTCCGGACTCTCGGATTTCTTGTGACCCTTTTCCATGTATCTCTCCCTGTCAGCGTGATACCCTTTGCTAGGGTTAAATTCTTTCTTCTCAGAGCTCCTCTGGTAGCTACTCCTCTCAATATCTTTCTCCGGCAACATATTTCTCGTTGGACTCTCCCGGAATCCAGATCTTCTGACCTTTTTCAGCGAATAGTCAAAGTACTCGGACGCATCCCTTTCTTTGCCTAACTCGTATTTTGGTGACCTTGACCTTGATTTGCGTGTAGAGGTCTTAGAATCTTTGCTGTACTCGTCTCTAGAGGTCTTGGCATCTTTGTTATACTCATCTCTATGACCTTTGGATTTGACCTTTGATCTTGAGCGACTTCCTGACCTTGACCCACTTGATGATGATGACCTTGACCTGCGTTTTCTTGTTTTTTGATCGATCTTTTCCTCTTCGGGAAGTCTGTCATAGGCAGTCTGCCGCTTTCGAGACCTTGAAAGTAAAACACGTCAATGTGAACATTTATTTAGTTTAATAATAGGCTTGGTTTGAAAAATTTATATTTTTATATATTTTAGTAATTTTCTTTTAACCAATCCACATGAAGCATTTAGTTATTTGTTTAACATTCCTGTCCATCGTATAAATACATAATCTACAAAAGTCATTCTAAGTATTAATTTTCTTTATCATTTTGAAATGTTGTATCTCGTAAAAAGCTTGCAGAGTTGGCATAAAAAAGACTACATTATTAAATCTCACACATAGTACTTATTTTTTTAGTACTCTTACAACAATTTATAAAGGTAAAGTAACTTTATACAACTTGTAACTTAATCAATTTTTTTAACCGGCATTAGTTTTCTTAGTAATCTCAAAAAGATTTCCAGGTCAAGACCCTTGATAAGGAGGTTTGACATCCCAGCTATCAGACAAACCTGTGCTTATCAGGGACAACACTTTCCGCCCACACTGGATTTTTGTAAAGAAGAGACATCCTTTAAGTGAAAAATTCCATAAAAGCGGAAAGTGTCGTCCCTGATTAGCCTGTGCGTACTGCACAGGCTAATCTGTGATGACACTTTACGCACATGCTTTCAGTCTAATTTTCAGACCTGTGCTCATCTCGTATCAGTTTCTTTAGTGTACAGTACCTTGATAATACCAGTAACTTAATCTTTTTTTTTTTACCAGCACTAGTTTTCTCAGAAATCTCAGACCTGTGCTCATCTCTTATGAGTTTCTTCAGTGTATCTGTGGTCTCCTTAAAGGGCAGTGAGGGGTCGGGATCCTCCTTATACACGGGGGAAGGGGTGCGCTCCTTCTTGCGGTCCTCTTTACGATCCTCTTTGTTGAACTTTCCCTGCGCTTTGTCCTAGATGAAAAACAGGGCTTTTGAACACTTAAAGCACCCTCAGTTCTTTTTGAGTTGTAGTAGGATCCATTTTATGTGAGTTTTTGTTTTTATTTTTAGTAACAGTGATCTGACCATTCAGATAAGGTGAAAAATGTGTACATTGTTACTAAATGAACAGAAGCTTGTAATGTAGTGGTCATTAGAACTGCAATTTAACAATTGTATAGATCTCAGTAAACAGAGAAAAATACTAAGTATACAACTTTGTAACTTTTTTTCTCACTTTTTAGACCTACTCATGCTTCCATCCCCACCCCCACCAACCTCACCAATGCAATGCATACATTGGCAAATTTAGCATAACTGCATAGTGTATTAAATATATTAATTAAGTGAGTTAGAACATTGAAGGTGTTAACTGCAATGGTAAATATTATGCACTCTGTTTATTTTTGCATATTTTGACCATTTGCCATTATTTTGTTTTGAATTTCTTTTAAAATATTTCTTATAGTCCTATTAGATTTTAGTAGATTTTTCAAAATATACACAGGCAAATTGCTTTTTTACTTCAAATTAAGCTTATCACATGTCTCTGATAAAATAGAAATGCTCACATTCTAAAGAATCTTATTTATAACTTATAAAAAAATGATTATTTTGTATGGGTCGTTTTTGCATACATGGGTCGAATTTATTGTTTTGAAGGACCTTACATACTAAATCAGATTTTTTTCATTATTGTTATCTTTCAATTGACTTGTATTTTATGATTTTATCATCTGCTATCATATCCTGTACTTAATATACCAAAATTGTTAAAAAAAAATCTAAAACCTACGAGTTAATTGAATTTATTATATGCTTTCCGGTGGTTTATAGAGAAATATCAGTGAAATAAAACTGGTATTTCACTGGTGAAAAANTCTATGATCACTCGTGAAATAAAATTGATATTCCACCGATTCCAACAAATATCCTCTATTTATTTATCCCCAGGGGTAATTTAAGATTGAAAAAAAAAATCAAATTATGGGTCATCATACAGAAAAAATCACACAATTTTTTTTTGCATGGAAAGCAACCCTACAAATTTGTAATAAGGCCATATACATGTATGGTATGAAGTTTATGAAATTAATTCTTTGAATGGGTTTGTGAATATTGCCCATTACAGTTGTACTACCTTAAGTTTTATTACAGACAATGTGAATCAAACGAGCCCAATTCTGTGAAAACTGGAAAAAATGCATGTGCATAAAGTGTTGTCCAAGATTAGCCTGTGCAGTCCGCCTCGACTGGATTTTCGTTTAGTAGAGACTTCCTTTAAACAAAAAATTCTGTAAAGAGAGAAGTGTCCTCCCTGATAAGCCTTTGCGTACATGCATTTTGCCCAGTTTCCCAACTGCCCTACTGGTACATACCTCCTTGTACTGGACATATCTCAGAGATTCCTTGGCCTCCTGGCTGTCAGGCATCATGTCCAGGGCTCTCTGGTAGCAGTCCTTGGCCTGCCCATAATCCTTCTCATCCTCGTGTCTGAAACAGCATGATCAGCAGCTGAATGTAAAAACTGCTAAACAGCAGTAAAGTCAAGCACTTGTTTGTTATTGTCTCATCCTTTCCATTAACCCTTTGCATGCTGGGAAATTTGTCGTCTGCTAAAATGTCGTCTGCTGAATTTCTGAAATCATCATTTTCTTCACTTTAAAAAAAAAAATACTATCAGAAAAGCAAACTGGTTTGGATCCTGATGAGACGCCACGTTTTGTGGCGTCTCATCTGGATCCAAACTGTTTGCAAAGGCCTTCAAAATTCAGTTCCAGCACTGAAAGAGTTAAGGTCTTGGATGTGACTCAATACCTTTTCTGACCAATACATAGACAAAGAGAGTAATATTGTTACAAAGAGTTCCATTACTCAATATATTTTGTGACTTTAAAAGGTAAGAACATAAATGGATAAGTGGATCAAAGTAACTTCAATAAAATAGTCTTTGAGTGTATGATACTCTATGAATCTCTTTATTATTACTAAAGTTTTCTTTGTTTTTGTTTTTCGATGTTTTTTTATTTATTTTACTTTTTTAAGCAAAATATTTAAATCTGTTTTACTCCCAGCAGTATAACAAAATAGTTCAAATAAACACATGTCAAATGAAGTAAACTTACAGTTTCCCCTTAGCCAGGAGAGTTTCATGCATGTACTTGATCGCATTTGGGTGTTTAGAGTTCAATTTCAAGGCTTCCTCAAAATCCTGTAGCGCCTTGGAGTAGCTCTCTGTGTTAGCAAACCTGAAAACACAACACTTACATACGCTTATGTACTTTAATTAAATGAATTTCAACAAAACAGAAACAACTATAAGTTCTGAACATGCACATTCCCTATATGGCCTTCAAACCTAGCTTACATACTTTTGGGGTTATGACAAGCTCCAGACTCGGACAGACAGACAGAGGAACCAACCAGTGGTAAATATGTAGTCCCCTCTGGTTTTACCAGTAGTGGACTTACGCTCAATTAGTTGCTGTCTGCTCAGGTGCTACCTAAAAGTACCCCGGGTACTCTTAAGTATACTACAATGTCATCCAGATACAGAAAATACACTTCAAGGCACCCGGCCATACTACCGGGTACTTCTAAGTATATTTTCTATACTTTTAAGAAGAACCGAGCCACCAAAGACCAATCGAGCCACCAAAGACCAATCGAGCCACCAAAGACCAATCGAGCCACCAAAGACCAATCGAGCCACAAAAGACAAATCGAGTCTGACAATAAACACTTAGACAGAGGTGTCCATGTCCGCATCCACAAACATTCAGCAGTCGACTTACAAAGCCCCACGAGCCACGAGTGCCTCCACATTGCCAGTATCAATCTGCAGGGCCTTGTTCAGCTTCTGCATTGCCTCGGTCTCCTTGCCTTCTTTGAAGAAGGCCACGCCCTCTGCCACACTATAAATAGAATCATGACATCATCATAGCCACCCTATAAATAGAAAAACGACATCATGATAGACACCCTATAAATAGAAATATGACATTATGGTAGAAACACTATAAAAAAACACAAAAACTGACATAAATAACCGCAAGCGAAAATGATGTTGTGAAATATAAGGAAACTAACTGCAACAGTTTGTTAATTGAACGGTGCAAGATTTTCTTTCTTAACAGTATGTTACAGTGAATAAGTATGAGAGTATTTGGCAATGTATCATTTTTAATGCCAATATCAAGTTTTGGAAGAATATGCGGGATTTTTTTAAATCCATTTTCTTGCCAGTCTTTTAAGGAAAAAAGAAGTCCTTAAGTTTTTTACTTGTCTCATCGGACAAGCAGATTATTTTTTGACTTTCAAAACCTAACTTTTGGTTGTCCAGGACAATTTAACCACTGTAAATGTCCAGTCCTGAATACTGTCAATAAAGTAAGTTGTTTAATTTCTACTAAAAAAAAACTCTGCCAAATAATAATCACCATGAAAAGCCTTTCCATTCTCCTTTTTTACATAAATGAGGTTTACAGAAATTAATGTCCATGTCAGAAGAAAATTCTGAGTCCATATTCACCAACCCTTTCTTAGACTTGAGAATAAAGAATAGACCTACGCCCAAGAAACGTGCATCAGGGTTTGCATACAAACAGGTTATAACTGGTTCTTATGCAATTAATCAAATATTCTCAATGCAGAATGATGTAATTAGGGGTGATTAATACTCAGACTCAAAATAAAAGAATTCTTGAATATTTCTATTTAAAGTATTTTCTTTATTCTTAGTCTCAAGTTTTAGAATTGTTTTGTGAATACGCCCTGGTTTCTTTTTTCATACCCACCATTGGTAGGCCCATTTCTGTGATTGTTGTTTCTTCAAGTTTTCTGCATATTCCTTCTCTGGTATTTCCAACCTAATAAATACAAAATGTGCATTTTGTGTCAGAATAATGATCAAGCTATGTTTCATCTACAAATATGATAAAATATCAATGCAATTATTATCCATACACAAATTAAAACCTGTTACAATGTTTTTAATTACAGATAACAACATAATAAAATGAAAATACTCTTTTTCCTGTTGGAATATTAAGATTTATCAAAATCGACTGTTAAAATAAGTCTGACTTCAAAAATAACTCTCTAACCTTTAATTGTCCAACTTGCAAAACCTCCAACATTGGTTTTGTAAACAATTTTAATTTTCATTTATGCTCTTTCTTCCAATAAACAATTTTTGCTGAAACCCAACCACACATACAGGCATATGGCTCGAAAACCTGAAAACAAAATCCCAGAGAGGGGAAAGCTTTAGCCTGAAAATTGAAACCCGGTACCACAGGATTGCAGGCGTTTTTAAGGTCGTGGAATTTTTTGTGCGTATTTACCGATGAAGACCACGCATCAAAGATGATTCGTGCGTTTGCCTCAATGAGGTGAGCAGGTAGGAAACATTGCCGGGGTTTGCAAAGCCCAGAATAGAGTTCACAAGCTCGTCGAATGTTAGTCCTCGAATATGAAGCTTTCGTCTGAAAGAAAGACAGAAACACTTGACTTGACTTGCCTGAGAACAATGCATATATAACACAGATTCTATATGTTTTAGCAGTGATAATACAGTTCATTTGTATGGCGCACCTAGGCCCGTATATACCAACACATACTGAGACTTAAGAATTTATTATTTTTGAACCTTTTACATTTTAAATACAGATGAATATGGGGGCCCAAGTGCACCTGTATTTTCCTATCAAATTTACAAACATGTAGGCATTACCTATATTGGACAGGGAAGTCTTCTTCGTGGATCAGCCCCTATAATAATGAGTACCACTGGTCATTATTTGAGCCATGTTCTGGATAAACTGGACTTAATGCATGTGCCTAAAGCGTCGTGTCCCAGATTAGCCTTCACAGTCTGCATATGCTTATCAGGGATGACTCGTGCTACTTTTTTTGGAAGTCTTCTAAACTTAAATCAAGTCAAGGCGGAAAGTGTGGTCCCTGATTAGCCTTTCTGGACTGCACCGGCTAGTCTTCAACGACATTTTACGCGCGTGAATTAAGCCCAGTTTATCCAGAATGAGTTCAATGGAGTTACTTTCACATAAAACATGACACATCTTATATTGTTACTGATATCTAAAGAAGAATACTCAGCTTCAACAAGATGTTGTCTTCAATAAACGCTGATTCCCCTGGTGGAAGCATTGTCAGTATAGATTTAATTGCCAATTTGGTCTTAGTCCCAAATTAGTTAAATGTCAAAGTTAAATCACACCTCTAAAAACAATTACATATACTTAGGTACTGTACAAAGAAAATATTTCTAAATAAGAAAAGTATGTATTTTTATCTTTTCTGCTATACATAAATACTTACAAAAGAGAGAAAATAAGTTGACAAAAGAGACAAAACAGAATAAAAACAAACACATAGCCCATTTCACCAGGAGATCGGCAATATTTGCAGAAACTCGGAATTCTACGTCACACAGCTGACCACGCTAACCAATCAAATTCTGGTAGATATGTTTACATTAAATCAGCATGGCGTCTGCTTAAGCAGTTTCCTTTGTTGAAATAAAAAATGCCTTTTCTAAACTATATTCAATAAACAGGTTCTTGACCTGCAAATGGTAAATTCTTCATGCATGTGTAATTATGTGAAGTTGAGTGAATATTTATTACTGTTGCTGATAAGCATGGCCGATTGTTGATAATACCTGTTATCCCCATTCAACAGTTGTAAACCACTAGTTATGTAGTGTATTGGAGAGATGCTTCTCTCATGTTTACCTGTTTCGCTGGCATGGGAACATTGTGGATACAGAGTGAATTTACAAATGTTGCTACTATTAATAGATTAATTGTACATGTTTACTCCAGCATTTCATTGGTCAGCCATTTACCTGTTGGGAGTCTTATTGGCTGAAATCGTAAATATTCGTGACTACTCGGAGTGAAATGGGCAATTTCATTGAGAAAAATTATATTGGTCCATTTTAAAATACAAAACATCTAACAAAAACAGTCATATATAAAAATGTTTGCATTTTATTTTCAAGAATACAGAAAGAGGGAGAAAATAGTAGAAAGGATGGAACACAGCACAAAAAGTATTAACATACCATAGAGAAATGGAAATGGAAATGAAGCCTTAAAAACATCAATCTAGTAAATAAAAAAAAAGGACTTAAATTTTATTTGTTTTTTTAAAGGAACTACAACAGCGTCAAAGTGTTTATCTGAGTAGTAAAGGGTTAAAATAAAAACAAATGATCCTCACTCTGTGAAAAGGGGGTTCAATAAATGTGCGTAAAGTGTTGTTGCCCAAGATTAGCCTGTGCAGTCTGCATAGGCTTATCAGGGACGACACTTTCCGCCTAAACTGGATTTTCTTCAAGAACAATCTTCCTTTAGACGAAAATACAATTAAAGCGGAAAGTGTCGTCACTGATTAGCCTGTGCGGATTAACACTTTACGCACGCGCATTAAACCCCCTTTTCACACAGCGAGGCTCAAATCAAAAGCTTGCCCCACCAGTGTTAGTGCGGATTCCTTCCCCTCGGTCTTGCCCCTGTCTATCAGGGATATGAGTACGTTCTCGTTCTCTGGGTTCACATTCACTACGACACCTGCAGGGTAGAAAAACAGGT
Organism: Dreissena rostriformis; assembly: GCA_007657795.1. Classification (NCBI taxonomy): domain Eukaryota; kingdom Metazoa; phylum Mollusca; class Bivalvia; order Myida; family Dreissenidae; genus Dreissena; species Dreissena rostriformis. The sequence goes on along the minus strand of VMBQ01005104.1, from coordinate 19,911 downwards.
CCATTAAGGTCAGAGGTCAAGACCGTAGGCAGTGGAAGGGCTTATTGGTACAGGTGAACTTTGTGTGGTTCTAAACAGGGCCTGCATTCACAAAGCTCCTTTGAGGAAAACCTTAGGAAATTCTTTAAATTCAAAGAATTCCTCAAGTCTATGGCTTTTCGAGTTCATGGCTTTGGACATCAAAATGTCTAAAAAATAAATCTTGTTTCCTTGATTACCCGGGAATGTAGCATTCTGTAAGCAAAAAGATTTCAAAAAATATTTTGATCTGAAATTTTTAATAAAGTAGAACTTAGAATTTCCTGGAGAAGCTGTGTGAATGATTGGGAATACAGGGCTTTTTTCCCTCTTTCAGTTTGGGCCAATATAAGGATATTCCCTCAATAAATAACTTCCTTATCATGTAGTCTTCCCTCCGTCCACCACCAAATAAAAAATCTTTCTCTCTAGATTTGTTTTATCCTCCTGAAACTGAAATATTCTTATTAAAGGCAAAAATAATGTTTTNATACACATGCATTTAACATTTTTTTTTTTACCTTTGACCTTGAAGGATGACCTTGACCTTTCACCACTCAAAATGTGCAGCTTCATGAGATACACATGCATGCCAAATATCAAGTTGCTATCTTCAATATTGCAAAAGTTATGACCAACGTTAAAGTTTTCGGACGGACCCACACACTGACGGACAACTGACAGTTCAACTGCTATATGCCACCCTACTGGGGGCATAAAAATATGAGGGCAAATGAAAATCCCCACAGGCGAAAAAAGCCCTGCTAACTTGCAAAGCAGTAAAAGAAGCATGGGAGTTGATACTTACATGTTGTTCCATACAGTCCATACAATAATTTCCACACTGAATGACTGAGCATTGTCAATTTTACGCAATTTAAATCCTCTTTTCTCTCGAACACAACTGTTCAGCTGCTAAAGGTATGAAAGAAGGTCATACGAAAATGAGACGGACAAAGAGCGAACAATTTATCTTCAGAGTCAAATAAAGCCAAGGTGAAAGACAGATGTCATTATGCATGCAGGGTTCACTATGGGAATAGCACCTTGTAAAGCAATTTCTGTCTAAAAAACATTATAGAACAAAAAACTTTGAAGTTGATTCAAGCAGGTTAACTTTTGAGATCACTTATAAAATGCTTCAAAACTCTACTGATACCTACTCTGCTATGCTTAATATGCTTCAAAACACTCTAGCAGACAGGGCTACCCATGGCTCAAAATTTTCTACAGCCAATTTCACAGTAAACACAGAAATTGTTCACATTGTATCTGTTTTTCTGGGTTTTATGAAGAAAAGTTGTAGCCAGATGGAAATTTCTTAAGCCAAATTTGCTAATTTGTAGAAATTTGCTGATTTAGCGAATTGGAGAGTAAGCCCTGGGCAGATAAAGAACATGGATTTTAAGAGTAAAGCCTGTGTGAATGGGTTGTTAACCTCTTATGAAATCCTTCACTTGATATCCCTCTACAGGATTCTGGGTCGGGAACATCTTTGGAATTTCCTTGCATGGCACAAAGCACTGTCAACAGAAAATTGTACGTTGTAAACATTATTCACAGGAAGGTGTATAATGTTTACAACATTAAATGATAAAATCATTTATAACAGGCATGATTTATGCATCAAAAACAATTATAACATCAAAAGAAATTATACTAAACAGTAATATTGAACCATTTTTTTAAACAGCTCATATGACTTGGCTCTGTAGTTACATCCACATCAGGAATAAACATGTATAATATGTAGACTGTTGTCTTCACTTATTCCAAACAAACAAAGAAGTGTGCAAAATACTTGTATAAGGGACAAAATCAAATTACAAACAGAACTACTATTTAAAAGTCAATCAAATAAACATGAACCTCGCTATGACAAAATATGTAAAGGTATGCACAGGCTAATCAGGGACCACTTTCCACTTTTATGTTAATTTTCATTTAAAGGAAGTCTTTTCTTATCAAAATCCAGTTAAAGCGGACAGTTTTGTCCCTGATTAGCCTGTGCATACTGCACAGGCTAATCTGGGATGACACTTTACTCTTATGCATTAAACTCGTTTTTCCAGAGGTTTATATGCCGACAGATATAAGGACTGCACAGGCTAATCTTGGACGACACTTTACGCACATGCATTTAATCCAGTTTTCCCAGAGCGAGGTGCATTAAGTATGCAAACAGACATGAGGACCCAACTCACGGATATATTGAGATCGTCAATGTCCCTGTTCTTACTCCCATCACAGCACAACAACTGCAGCAGTAGCCCACTGTCCACAATGGACGTTACAACTCCAATCACAAAATCTCCAGACGCTATGCTCTATGGAGAAAAACAAAAAAAGCATGCTCTTGTTTGGCACACATAATATCATAGTTTTGGCAGAGGACTTTCAGTATGAAATATCGGAAGACAGGCAGATTGGTTAACCATCTTTAGAAAAAAAAAAATGTACAAAAGGTTTATATAATTATTTAAACAAGTAGTTTAATACTTGCGAAATTTATGTGTTTTTTTTATAAAAGCATATATCAAGATTTCAAATACCATTTCACATTTAACACAAAACTTAAAAAAAAAATTATTACTTACAAAATCATTTAGAATGATTTTTTGCAATAATGAATGTTTCCAGAAAAGGAAAATTTACAAAATCGTTTCCAATCAAATGCTTTAGTACTTTCTACAGCCAAGACTGTAATTGAGACTGAAAAGTTCAAATAAAAATCAAATTACATCATTAATTGTAGAACAATTTTAAGGTACTTACATAGTAGAAGTGTGTTCTGGCTGACTGCTTGTCGAGACCCATGAACGTCTCAATAGGGGGCATCTTGGCATAGGAATCTGCAGAGGACAACATGCACCAGCATTTACACAACAATCAGGGATCTTGTCCTTTTTTAAGAATGAAAATTTTTCACAATTTAAAGGAGTTTTTTACTCAAATTTTCACAATTTTAAGAAGGTTGCGACTCAAATTTTTACAATAAAAAAAGTTTTTGACTCATTTTTTCACAATTTTGAACAGAACCGTCTCATTTTTTCATAATTTTGAAAAGTTTGCGACTAATTTTTTCACGAAATTAGGAGGCCAAGGCCGCTTCATAAAGATGAGAATCAAAGCCCTGACAATACATTGCAAATGCCCAAAAAACCTTAAATTGGGTTGACATACTTGAAAGCCCCTGTCCACCAAAATTACTTTAAAAACAAATTTATTTGTGTGACATTTCTTTTTGTTGATTTTGTTTGTTTACCAATCCAGAAATTTAACACAAACAAGACGCAAATTAATCTCTTGTAAATCAGAAATCCACAAATGCACGAGAAATTTCATGCCAACAAATATAGATAATTTGACATGTAACGGGCATCAGTTCCAATAAATGATGTTCATTTCAATAAAAACTATTTTTTCTCTAAGAAATACTTTTTTCGCACAAGCTTTTTTGCCTCATGCGACCATTCCAAATAAAACTGCGCAATTGTAGGTTTAATATCAAGTTTTGGTCTCACGAGTGAGTGTGAGGCAATCATACATGTGATGTATCTTCTTCTAATTTCACTAGCTCACAATTATTTCATGCTCAACCAGAACTTACTCCCAGATTTGCCACATAAGCCAGTGGCTACACTTAAGCAAATCTGGCTAGTCATTGGCATTTGTAAATGTTTGTTTGATATTGTATTTTTTTATCCTGCATTAAAGCATATGTGTAAGAAGTTCTAAGAACTAAACAAATTAACAAAGTTCATTTTCACGTATCGTTTTTTAAATTTTTGTTTACATATATTTATGTTATGTTAATATATAACCAATTGTATTGATATTTTTGGCAATACTTTTTTCTTTCTTCAAAACTTCATAACAACCAAACAAGAAAATGTTCTATGTTTAAAAGAATTACGAATAAAACAATTTTGAGCCACCCTGTTCAATTCTTGGTACAGTTTCTTACCTGCTTTGCAAGTAAAAACAAGAATGTATACCTTCGTCTTCTGTCGGGTCTAATGATTTCATCTCCAACATTTCAAAAGGCTTAAACAGAATGTCCGCCTTCTTGGATACAAATCTCCTCATGTTCATGATAAATGTGGGATCACTGAAACAATGGTTGTTGATATTGAATCATTTTTTCTGTATCAGCTTAACAACATTATTCTAAATAAAAACAAAATAGGGAATACCAGGTTCGTGTTGAAAGTTCATTAAATGAGGCTAAAAAAAACTGATGAAATAGTTATTCCTACATTTTCTCAATTTTGGAGTCTTTATTTTAAAACTAAACAAAAGATTTTTGGACTCCAGGGGCATAATTTCAACAAACTTTGTAGAGCCCCATAAAACAATAATACATACCAAATATTAATTTTAATTAAACCTAATGGACGAGCCATTCTAGAGACTTTTGATGTTTTCATATTTAAAACCTTTTTTGGAGCCATTTGACTTGATAGCTAAATAAATTGACAGACGATGGACATCCAAGTATCCCATTACCTCACAATGGGCACACTGTGCTCAGGTGAGCTAAACACAAAATTATAATCAAAATAACATCATCAATAATAATATAATGGGTGTGAGAGCTTCAGCCAAGTAAATTTAGGAAAGTTAACATAATAAATGACGGATGATAGGATAAAGTCCACTTTTTTAAATCAAATTGGTACATATTGAATTTATGTACTCGCACTGAACAAAATAAATAATTTATTTAGCCTTTCCTGTATGGGAACTTGATTGGCCTTAACCAGTACATGTAAGAAATTCCTACGCCTTCAAAAATGTTTTGTTCTCGAGTAGTCAGTTAGGGCCCTCGATCTCCTTTTTTTAGCCGAATATCCGCCTTTGGGCTGAATATCGGCCCCTGGGCCAAATATCGGCCCCTTCCACCATCCAAAAATATACTTTTTTTTCCCAAGTTTTGGGGGAAATTCCCCCTAAAAATAAATATATATATTTTTTTATTTTTTTTAGAAAGAAGTGTCTTATGATTATTATATCTCAATTTTATTCAAGTACATGTTCATCTAGTGAAATATACTAATTATGAAAAAAAGCAATGAATATAGTGCTAACATGTACAAATGTAATAGTGAGAGAGTAAGTAAACACAAATCCCCCATAAAAGGGAAACGCTGCGGAAATTACCCCTCATGAGGAACCTTGGTACCTTCCCCTGATGGCCAGAGAGGGTCCTGACATGCAATAATTAGTTCAATAATCATTGTCCATAAATTTGGCCACAGATGAGCCCAGCCTTTATAAGTTTTTTTTATATTAGACAGTTTTCATGAATCTGTATCAAGTCTTCTATCTGTCCTCCCATGGCAAAATTTCACTCATCCTCACGCTAAGGTTGTTCAAATAATATGTCCCATCAAAAGACGGGCATATAAAAATGTAGATGTTTTTGTGTAAGTTTCAAACTTGGCGCTACATATATATGAGCCTCGCTCTGTGAAAAGGTGGTTAACTGCATGTGCGTAAAGTGTCGTCCCAGATTAGCCTGTGCAGTCCGCACAGGCTTATCAGGAACGACACTTTTCGCCTAAACTAGATTTTTGCTGAGAAGAGACTTTCTTTAAACGGAAAATATAAAAGCAGAAAGTGTCATCCCTAATTAGACTGTGCAGACTGCACAGGCTAATCAGGGACGACACTTAACGCACATGCAGTAAACCACCTTGTCACAGAGCGAGGCTAATATAGGTATTGGTGGATAAACTGTATGCGCAAGGATGCAAAGATAGCCAAATTAACCCTTTGCATGCTGGGAAATTTGTCATCTGCTAAAATGTCGTCTGCTGAATTTCTTGGGTCATCATTTTCTTCACTTTTTTTCAAAGACCACTATCAGAATAGCAAACAGTTTGGATCCTGATGAGACGCCACGTTTTGTGGCGTCTCATCTGGATCCAAACTGTTTGCAAAGGCCTTTAAAATCCGGTTCCAGCGCTCAAAGGGTTAATTGGCAGGTTGGTTACAGCCTGATCAAGGGAAGGATTCCATTTTGGGAAGTCGGGTTAAAGTCACTTGTACTTA
>VMBQ01005103.1:58386-74046 GCA_007657795.1 Dreissena rostriformis | reverse complement strand
AGACAATTACACACTGCTGAACTTGGCCAGATGTATATCCTCCTGCTGCCGACATATCGCGGTTAGGGCAGATTATGGACGGCCAGCCCAGCTCTGCCATGTGTTATCGTTTATATTACATATCATCCTATTTCATTCCTTCACTGAAATTTATCACTGAACAAGCTTTTTCATACTTTTATTTTCATTCAATTGATTAGGTTATTAACCCTTTGCATGCTGGGAAATTTGTCGTCTGCTAAAATGTTGTCTGCTGAATTTCTAAAATTGGCATTTTCTTCGATTTTGTTTCAAAGAATACTATCAGAATAGCAAACAGTTTGGATCCTGATACGACGCCACGTTCTTTGGCGTCTCATCTTGATCCAAACTGTTTGCAAAGGCCTTCAAAATTCGGTTCCCGCACTGAAAGAGTTAATGACGCTTCTCGTGTGATGTAATTACTGTGACAAAACACACCAGTTTAAGTAAGACTCACTGGATTCTAAATTGTTGAAAAATAATGATTATCTATTCTTTTGTTGTGGCTTAACTCTATTTATCACTGTTGGCTAAGACTGAATGTTGACGCCATGTTGTTCATTTGTTGCCGCACTATCTGATTCTTTTCAGATATGATAAATTGGCCTGCCAGATACTCATAATGTCGTGCGTGTGATGTCAATTTGTTACTTTTTATAGTAACAATATGTAATATNGATTAAGAGTAAAATTCTTGTTCACATTTGCATCGAAATGATGCAAGGAAGATAATTTGAAGGAGTCAAAGACAAGAAAATTGCAAAATGCTTGCATCAAAAAGCAGAATTCTGTCGCGTTCTGAGGAAACTGGGCAAAATGCATGTGCGTAAAGTGTCGTCCCAGATTAGCCTGTGCAGTCGGCACAATCAGGGACTACACTTTCTGCCTTAATTGGATTTTTGCTAAGATGAGACTTCATTTAAACAAAAAATGTCATAAAAGCGGAAAGTGTCGTCCCTGATTAGCCTGTGCAAAATGCACAGGCTAATCTGGGACGACACTTTACGCACATGCATTAAGCCCAGTTTTCTCAGAACAAGACTCTTATAATCCCTGGTTAGTGTAGCTGTTGGGTTCTATTAAAAATGAAGACATGACATGGGAAAAAAAATGTATAATTTCCAGTATTTGTCGAGCTGTACTCTCAAAATTGGGAGCGTAAATATAATATCGGATTTGCAACCTCATCACAAAAGATATATTGTTGACAAATGTATCTATTATTAAAAATTACCACACATTTCATGAAAACTTTCTGTTTTCAAATTTGTTGGGTCGATATTCAACCTTTCAAAGATGCAGACACTTTATACCATAATAACTGCCTAATTTCCATGATTTGAAGGCTTCAGTTCTTTGTGATGGATTTATGATTACGGGACAGTAGGTTTGATCCCATCTCATGTAATCATTTTTCCCGCTTCAATCAAGTAGCGGGGTTTATACTGGATTCGCCATGGAAATTTGTCGGTCCATTTACAAATTAAAAAAAAATTATTACTGCACTTTTCAATGATCAATATTCAAACATTGGTCCTCTAAATAAGAATTTGTGCATGTGAAATATATATTATCATACTTTATAAAGTGATGCCCCTTTTTATGCCCCCTTCTAAGTTGCACTCTGCGTCTGTGCAAGCCTGTCTCAGCAATAAATTTGCCATATATCGATGGATTTTGAAATTTTAACCATCATAAGACAACTTTGAGCGTGTAACACCTGTCTTCCTACCACAATGGTCAAGGTCACACCAAGAGGTGAAAAAGCCCAATTTAACCATGAAACATCTTGGTTTTGACGTAAGTAGAGTTTTGAAACAAAGTGGAATTTAGGAGCATTCCTGCTACATGGAAGCATGTCTTGTTTATTATCGATTCCCGATGTTATTTCCCGTTCTCAGCTTAAAAATTCTATAACATTATTATAACATCATGCTAGATTGTATAGCATACAACTCTAGGGTTATTCTTCAATGCTGTCACAAGTGTTAAAAAATATTTTTTACCTGCCAGTATAACCACACGTGAAATAATCATTTACCAAAAGCAACAAATATCCTTGTCAACTTAACATTTCCCAAGAGTGGTTAACTAATATAAGACTTATTTTTTTATACCCCCATTACCATTGGTAATGGGGGCTATATTATAGGAGTCACTTTGTCGGTCTGTCTGTCTGTCTGTCTTTCGTCTGTGCGGAAAATTCATCCGATCTTCACCAAACTTGGTCAGAAGTGGTTTCTAGATGATGTCTAGGCAAAGTTTGAATATGGGTCATGCCGGGTTAAAAACAAGGTAAGGGGTCACTTAGTGCATTTTAAACCGAAAGTTTGTCGGGACCATAACTATGTCATTTATCGTTAGATTTTAAAATGACTTGGTTAATTTGTTCACCATCATTAGACGGTGTGTTGCGCGAAAGAAGTACGTCGATATCTCCAAGGTCAAGGTCACACTTGAAGCTCAAAGGTCAAATGCTTGTCCGGGACATAACTATGTTGTTCATTGTGAGATTTTAAAATCATTGGGCACATCTGTTCACCATCAGTGGACAGTGTGTCGTGGGATAGAATGACGTCGATATCTCCAAGGTCAAGGTCACACTTTGAGTTCAAAGGTTTGAGTTCAAAGGTCAAATGCTTGTCCGGGCCATAACTATGTCATTCATATTAAGATTTTAAAATCATTTGGCTCATTTGCTCACCATCATTTGACGGTGTGTCGCGCGAAAGAATTATGTCAATATCTCCAGGGTCAAGGTCACACTTTGAGGTCAAAGGTTAAAAATGGCAATAAATGAGCTTGTCCTGGCCATAACTATGTCGTTCATTGTGAGATTTTAAAATCATTTGGCACATTTGTTCACTATTATTGGACGGTGTGTTGTGCGAAAGAATTATGTCAATATCTCCAAGGTCAAGGTCACACTTGGAGTTCAAAGGTCAAAAATGGCCATTAATGAGCTTGTCCGGGCCATAACTATGTCATTCATTGTGAGATTTTAAAATAACTCTGTACATTAATTTTGTTCACAGTCATTGGATGGCGTGTCATGCAAAAGAATTCAAGAGTTCAAAGGTCAAAATGGCCGTAAATGATAATGGAATAATAATTTGTTTAAATTGCCATAAATTAGCTTCTCTTGTTTTGTGAGCCAGCATGCAAAATATTCTGTGTCAATGCAGCATGTGGGGGTATGCGTCACGTCTGTGACAAAGCTCTAGTTGTTTTTGTCAGGATTGTTTCCCTTGGATTAATATCATGACAGTTATATGAAGTTGAATTTCTGAACTATGGATGAATTCTTGATGATTGAAAATTCGATTTTTGTTTCACCTTTTAATTTCGCTTCACGCAGTAGGATAGGGGATTATAAGAATACGTTTCTTCTGTCTGTCTGTCCAAAACATGTGCTTGTCACTTCGATGTCTTCTATACCCTGAAGAGTTTTCATGAAACTTGGCTTTTAAAGTTTAGGTCATTGAGATGTTTTGCAGATACCATTCGCCTGTTAGGCCAGCCTAAGATGAAGGTCACACCTTGTGATTTTCCCACTATTTATATATGCTTTCTGAAACTTTTTGCACTTAACTTCTCTTTACCTGCATGGCAGATTTTCCAGAAACTTTTACAGTTTAAGATTCATCATGGGCAGGATCCAGCAGTAGGGATGTAATTTGGGCTGCAACACATTTTCATAGAATATGGCTGTTGGTCTTTTTTATGCCCCCTTTAAAAAAAGGGGGGTATATTGTTTTTGGCCTGTCTGTCCGTCATTGTGTCTCATGGATCTGCACATTTTGAGTGGTGAAAGGTCAAGGTCATCTTTCAATGTCAAAGGTAAAAAAAAAATCAAAAAAAATCGAAGCGGTACAATATGGGGAATTGTGTTTCTCACAAACACATCTCTTGTTCTTTTTTAGTATTAGGTATTTAGACAATTACACACTGCTGAACTTGGCCAGATGTATATTATCCTCCTGCTGCCGACATATCGCGGCTAGGGCTGATTATGGACGGCCGGCCCAGCTCTGACATGTGTTATCGTTTATATTACATATCATCCTATTTCATTCCTTCACTGAAATTTATTACTGAACAAGCTTTTTCATATTTTTATTTTCATTCAATCGATTAGGTTATTTATGACGCTTCTCGTGTGATGTAATTACTGTGACAAAACACACCAGTGTAAGTTAGACTCGCTGGATTCTAAATTGTTGAAAAATTATGATTATCTATTCTTTTGTTGTGGCTTAACTCTATATATCACTGTTGGCTAAGACTGAATGTTGACGCCATGTTGTTCATTTGTTGCCGCACTATCCGATTCTTTTCAGATATGATAAATTGGCCTGCTTGTGATGTCAATTTGTTACTTTTTATAGTAACAATATGTAAATTAATATATGTAAAGATGATGTTCGGTTGAAGCAACTCTCTCTAACTTCCTGGTGGATTCTCCATACATGTGTCATTGGTGCATCTGTGTCTTTGAGACAGCTAAACATGATTTTATCCTATTACAAGATTAATATCGATAGAATAACAATGATCGTATAAACTTGAGCTTTATACTATCGCTATTTTTAGATCATTTTTGGGTTTTTCCAAAAATTGGACAATCTGTTTTTGTCAACTACGCACAAACAAAATTGTCTAAAAATGCGATATTTGATAAATATTAATGGGTAAAGGGGAGAAAATAATAGGATAAATAGAATATTATGTGAATTTTGGATAAAGATCAAGTTTATTATGCTCGGCTCAAACCAAAGTAGCGCTCGGCAAGCCTCGCGCTACCAAGGTTATTAGCCTTGCATAATAAACTTGATCTTTATCCAAAACTCACATAATATTCTCTATATATTACATTTCCACAAAACTTGATCCTGTAATTTGTCACATGTTTATTGAAGCTACATTCTGGGAAAACTGGGCTTAATGCATGTGCGTAAAGTATCAACTCCAATTAACCTGTGCAGTCTGCACAGGCCAATCAGGGACGAATCTTTCCGCTTTGTTGAATTTTTCATTTGAAGAAGGTCTCTTCTAAACAAAAATCAAGACTAGGCGGAAAGAGTTGTCCCTGATTAGCCTGTGTGGACTGCCGGGCTAATCTGGGTCCACACTTAATGCACATGCATTAAGCCCAGTTTTCCCAGAACGAGAGCACATGATGAAATAAGAACAATATTTTATATATCTTAATAACGTTCAATAGTTTGCATGCTTATCTGGGACAACACTATGAAAATGCATTAAGCCCTGTTTTCCCAAAACGAGGCTCATTGTGTGTGTTTTTGCATGGTCTAGGAGGAGGAGGAACGACAGCGACGCGAAGAGAAGGAGAGACAGGAGCAGGAGGAGTACCTCAAGATGAAGGCCATGTTCTCAGTGGAGGAGGAGGGGGAGTCTGAGCAGGCGGGCAATCTAGATGTGAGTATCAAGGGAGGGAAATCTTGACGTGAGTATCAAGGGAGGGCTATCTTGATGTGAGTATCAAGGAAGGGAAATCTTGATGTGAGTATCAATGGAGAGAAATCTTGATGTGAGTATCAAGGAAGGGCAATCTTGATGTGAGTATCAAGGGAGGGCAATCTTGATGTGAGTATCAAAGGAGGGAAAAGGTGATGTGAGTATCAAGGGAGGGCAATCTTGATCTGAGTATCAAGGGAGGGAAATCTTGATGTGAGTATCAAGGGAGGGAAATCTTGATTTGAGTATCAATGGAGGGAAATCTTGATGTGAGTGTGAAGCGAGGGAAATCTTGATGTGAGTATCAAGGGAGGGAAATCTAGATGTGAGTATCAAGGGAGGGAAATCTTGATGTGAGTATCAAGGGCGGGAAATCTTGATGTGAGTATCAAGGGAGGGAAATTTTGATGTGAGTAATGTACTTTACCATTGTTTTATGCGCAGTTATATACCCNCCCCCCCAAAATTTCAATTTAAAAAGGTAGTGAGCGTTATACATTAATAATACACTAATCTGTCATATAATTTGCCAATTTGAAGTTGATGTGAAGCTGATTTGAAGTCTGAATTGCCAGTTTTTGTTATTATAAATTTTTTCTTCCTCATTTTGGCATTTTAAAATCAGGTTCGCGTTATACAAAGTTGAGTACGGTTATCCTTTGTTAACTCAAATGAGATCAGTCCAGAGGTTTTATTATTACCTTGGCCTGGTTTTAAAAATTTTAACGGCCAGTAAAGCTAACAGATATAATTTGTTGATCAAATAATGTATATGACTTAATTGTTAACCCTTTAATACTTGTGTTAATTTAAAAAAAAATGCAAAAAAAAATTGCAGTGTTGCTTTTGAAATAAATATTTATTTGGGTCTTAAGTTAACAGACTGGGCCCTGGGAACTTCACCTGGCTGTTTTGAATTTGTTTTCCAATAACACATAGCTTATGTTCTGAACAAGTTAAAAAAAATAGTGAATTTTAATGTATCTTCCCCTCCCGCTACTTTTTTTTTATTATCTGCTTACTCAAAATCTTTTATGAATCTTCCGGTCAGTTTTGAGAAAACTCAAAGTGGGGCTCAAGCCAAGCTACGTTTTTACAGCAATGGACTACAATTCAGTGTTTTTTTTCACCATTTTGGGAATGGGGCCGGGTCCTTTTGGATTGCGAAATATTGTGACGTTTTAACTATAATTGGGAAATTAGTGGTGTTGTTGTTTAGGAATTATTAGGTCCCATTTGGGAAAAATATATTCCTTTTTCCATTGGGAATGGGGCCGATTACCGGCTCCGAATTTGAACGAAAAAAAACACTGCAATTTCAAGGATTGTGGGTTCTTAACCTCTGCCTGGCCACATAAATTGTGTTTGGTCATGAAATCCCTTCAATGCCATTCTACTCCCTATCTGATTCAAGTAGGGCAGGTTTCAGTTACTGGCATAAAGGTGTGCAATAAGTATGGGTAACTAATTGAGTCGTGTTTTGAGAAAACTGGGCATAATGCATGTGCGTAAAGTGTCGTCCCAGATTAGCCTGTGCAGTCGGCACAGGCTAATCAGGGACTACACTTAACGCTTTTATGACATTTTTTGTTTAAATAAAGTCTCTTCTTAGCAAAAATCCAATTGAGGCGGAAAGTGTCGTCAATGAACATAAGTCAAACATCTGTAGGATTAATTGTTATTCAGACATTATTGAAAGTAAATACTTGCAATTAATTATCACCCAGCCATTCTGGGAGTTACTTTATCGCATAATACGTATACTTTTCTATTTTCTTTTACATAGAATTAGATAAAAATATAAATAAAACACAAAAATTCATATATTTGTTAACAAAAATGAATAGCATAAACATGTTGTTGTTATTTTGACGCTAGTGTATTGCGTTTTTTATTTTTTTATTATTGTTGTTTGACAATGAGCTGTGTTAGGCTTGAGTCGCAAATAAACTGTTCTGTTCTGATAAACAAGTACTTCTAAACCAAATAAACTGTTCTGTTCTGATAAACAAGTACTTCTAAACCAAATAAACTGTTCTGTTCTGATAAACAAGTACTTCTAAACCAAATAAACTGTTCTGTTCTGATAAACAAGTACTTCTAAACCAAATAAACTGTTCTGTTCTGATAAACAAGTACTTCTAAACCAAATAAACTGTTCTGTTCTGATAAACAAGTACTTCTAAACCAAATAAACTGTTCTGTTCTGATAAACAAGTACTTCTAAACCAAATAAACTGTTCTGTTCTGATAAACAAGTACTTCTAAACCAAATAAACTGTTCTGTTCTGATAAACAAGTACTTCTAAACCAAATAAACTGTTCTGTTCTGATAAACAAGTACTTCTAAACCAAATAAACTGTTCTGTTCTGATAAACAAGTACTTCTAAACCAAATAAACTGTTCTGTTCTGATAAACAAGTACTTCTAAACCAAATAAACTGTTCTGTTCTGATAAACAAGTACTTCTAAACCAAATAAACTGTTCTGTTCTGATAAACAAGTACTTCTAAACCAAATAAACTGTTCTGTTCTGATAAACAAGTACTTCTAAACCAAATAAACTGTTCTGTTCTGATAAACAAGTACTTCTAAACCAAATAAACTGTTCTGTTCTGATAAACAAGTACTTCTAAACCAAATAAACTGTTCTGTTCTGATAAACAAGTACTTCTAAACCAAATAAACTGTTCTGTTCTGATAAACAAGTACTTCTAAACCAAATAAACTGTTCTGTTCTGATAAACAAGTACTTCTAAACCAAATAAACTGTTCTGTTCTGATAAACAAGTACTTCTAAACCAAATAAACTGTTCTGTTCTGATAAACAAGTACTTCTAAACCAAATAAACTGTTCTGTTCTGATAAACAAGTACTTCTAAACCAAATAAACTGTTCTGTTCTGATAAACAAGTACTTCTAAACCAAATAAACTGTTCTGTTCTGATAAACAAGTACTTCTAAACCAAATAAACTGTTCTGTTCTGATAAACAAGTACTTCTAAACCAAATAAACTGTTCTGTTCTGATAAACAAGTACTTCTAAACCAAATAAACTGTTCTGTTCTGATAAACAAGTACTTCTAAACCAAATAAACTGTTCTGTTCTGATAAACAAGTACTTCTAAACCAAATAAACTGTTCTGTTCTGATAAACAAGTACTTCTAAACCAAATAAACTGTTCTGTTCTGATAAACAAGTACTTCTAAACCAAATAAACTGTTCTGTTCTGATAAACAAGTACTTCTAAACCAAATAAACTGTTCTGTTCTGATAAACAAGTACTTCTAAACCAAATAAACTGTTCTGTTCTGATAAACAAGTACTTCTAAACCAAATAAACTGTTCTGTTCTGATAAACAAGTACTTCTAAACCAAATAAACTGTTCTGTTCTGATAAACAAGTACTTCTAAACCAAATAAACTGTTCTGTTCTGATAAACAAGTACTTCTAAACCAAATAAACTGTTCTGTTCTGATAAACAAGTACTTCTAAACCAAATAAACTGTTCTGTTCTGATAAACAAGTACTTCTAAACCAAATAAACTGTTCTGTTCTGATAAACAAGTACTTCTAAACCAAATAAACTGTTCTGTTCTGATAAACAAGTACTTCTAAACCAAATAAACTGTTCTGTTCTGATAAACAAGTACTTCTAAACCAAATAAACTGTTCTGTTCTGATAAACAAGTACTTCTAAACCAAGCTTTTGTATCTTTCATAGAATTTTATTGTGAAAATCACATTGTGTACAATGTGAGTGTATGTTAATTTGGCTGAGGTTGATAAATGTAAAATGCCAATAATGTAACAAATAGTGTGCCCACATTGAGGCCAGGAGGGCCTGGATTTGATCCACTCTAAAAGACCATTGTAAATATCTTTCCAAAGAAACCAAGTACTGGTCCTTTATTTGAAACTGGCTTTAGTGTGTCATTTAAAGCCAAAGATGTTGGATTTACAGATTATATTTATTTATATTAGACTAATAGATAAAATAAATATTATTTGAACCAAAGTGTTCTTGGGTCAGACAGTCGTACAGTACATGGCAAATGGTTGATAATTGAATACAATTCCACTGATGATCACTCATCTATTTAACAAAATAATATGCTACTGTGTATTTTTATATTTCAAGATTTTTTATGCCCCCGGTAGGGTGGCATATAGCAGTTGAACTGTCCGTCAGTCTGTCCTTCTGTCTGTCCGTCCGTCTGTCTGTCCGTCCGTCCGAAAACTTTAACATTGGTCATAACTTTTTCAATATTGAAGATAGCAACTTGATATTTGGCATGCATGTGTATCTCATGGAGCTTCACATTTTGAGTGGTGAAAGGTCAAGGTCATCCTTCCAGGTCAAAGGTTAAAAAACTAAATCCAAGGGAAGTAATAAGCTTTAAAGGGAGATTTCTATACCTGCCAACACATCTCTTGTTTGTTCCTGCAAGCAGCAATGATTCTCAACACTATATTTATTTATCTTTTCAGTCGCAGTCCCTTTTACAAGAATTTATTAATTACATTAAGGTAAGTAACCTGCATGTATCTCGCTTATTAAAGAAAAAAAATCTACCATTAATTTTCAATTTAAATTTGCTTTGCAATTCGTCTTCATTGAAACCATTGCAGACATTGTACAACCGTCTTATTTGTGTATCAAAAAAACATACATGTACATATATATATATATATTCAGGACTAGGAAATTACATTTTGATGACAGTTTCACACCATTGCTTAGTTTATACATCTTGTTATCCCTGCCAAAGGCAGAGCGATAAAGTATTTGGGGATCCATCAGTCATTCTGTCTGTCACAAAATTTTGAAATTGGCGGGGATATCATTCAACAAATTTGCTTGTTTAGATTACATATCAGAGCACAGGCTTATCTGAAACGACACTTAATGTAAATGAACCCTTTGAGAGCTGGAACCGAATTTTGAAGGCCTTTGCAAACAGTTTGGATCCAGATGGGACGCCACAAAACATGGCGTCTCATCAGGATCCAAACTGTTTGCTATTCTGATAGTATTCTTAGAAAAAAATCGAAGAAAATGCTAATTTTAGAAATTCAGCAGACGACATTTTAGCAGACGACAAATTTCCCAGCATGCAAAGGGTTAATTTTCCAAAAGCGAGACTCATATGATTCTGTTACGTTTCTTTACAGGAAATGAAAGTGGTAATGTTGGAGGAGCTGGCAAACCATTTCAAAATCAAGACACAGGTTTGTAGCATACTTTACACAGATTCAAAATCAACACATATGGGCCGCGCTCTGTGAAAAGGAGGTTTAATGCATGTGCATAAAGTGTCGTCCCAGATTAGCCTGTGCAGTCAGCACAGGCTATTCAGGAACGACACTTTCTGCTTTAATGATATTTTTTGTTTGAAGATAGTCTGTTTTTAGCAAAAATCAAGTTTAGGCGGAAAGTGTTGTCCGTGATAAGCCTGTGCGGACTGCACAGGCTAATCTGGGATGACACTTAACGCACATGCACTAAACCCCCTTTTCACAGAGCGATGCTCATATATTTGTGTTAATTGCACATACATTTTATTACTTAAAGCATTTCGCAAATTGTAGACAATTGTTAACCATACAGTCATGAGGTTTTGCTCACACTTTCAAGGCCAAAATACTTAACCCTTTTATGGAATTTTTCGTTTAAAAGTAAGTCTCATCTAAACTTAAATCCAGTCTTGGCGGAAAGTGTCATCCCTGATTTGCCAGTTCAGACTGCACAGGCTAATCTGATACAGCACTTTACGCACATGCATGAAATTCCGTTTTTTTCCAGAGGGAGGCTAATATTATAAGTATATTTTTCAATAAGGACATGCTTTAACCCTTTGAGCGCTGGAACCGGATTTTGAAGGCCTTTGCAAACAGTTTGGATCCAGATGAGACGCCACAGAACGTGGCGTCTCATCAGGATCCAAACTGTTTGCTATTCTGATTGTGGTCTTAGAAAAAAATCGAAGAAAATGCTAATTTAAGAAATTTAGCAGACAACATTTTAGCAGACGACAAATTTCCCAGCATGCAAAGGGTTATAGTCATAGAAATTATATTAAGAAGATTAACAAACCAGATCAATTTAAATTATTTATGTAAAAATATACATATTTCACATATTTTTTAAGCATAAATGAAATAGAGAATAATAGGTTAGTGTTGATTTTAGATCAGGTTTATCATGCTAGGCTTAGAAAACAAAAAGCACGAGCCTTGGCGAGTTGTTTTTCCTTTATTGTGCTCAGCATGATAAACCTGATCTATAATCAACACTGACCTATTATTCTATTTATCCCACTTTTTATTCAGTAAACCTTTTTATTTAAACAAAATTAGTTTAACTGGATAATTTCGCTGGATTTATGACATCATTTTGTCGAAAAACTGACGTTATTTGGTGCCGTGGTTTAAAGCAGAAATTGAATCAACGGGGCTTTAATCAACCGAATTCGCTGTAAAAGTGGTATAAAATGAAATGTTAAACTTTGAGTTTATACTTAATTTCAATTCCGCAATGCTTGGTACGGGGTACTAGTGTCTTGAATTGCTTTTAAAACTTAAAAAGATTGTGTGTTAAATGTGAAAAATCACAAGCCTGGACAATTTGTATTTCCAGTTTTCAAAAGTTTATGCAAGCCCTGTTTTTAATTTAGCTAAAAAAGTCATACATTTTGTTTCCACAAACATCGTCTAAAAAACGGGTAGAAAGGTCAGCAAAACTTTGTTATTGTAAACTTTTTTTTAACACCTACCAATTTAATGATAATATGTGAAGACGAACAGAAAGCATCAAAATATTTATTCAACATTCTTTCCTCTTTAGTTAATTTAAAATTAATATACCTGTTATGTAAAAAAAAAATGATTGAAAGGTTAATAGTGAGTTTATTGAATTAAGCAAAAATTATCAAAAACTCAACCTGGAATACCAAAAAAATAACAAAACAGTATAGCTTTGCAATATTAACAAAAAATATGGTTGGTCAGTTTATTGGAGTCAAATGCCTTTTTTAGCTGACCTGAGCTCAACGTCATTTGTGGCGTGTTCTGAGAAAACTGAACAAAATGCTTGTGCGTAAAGTGTCATCCCAGATTAGCCTGTGCAGTCCGCACAGGCTAATCCGGGACGACACTTTCCGCCTAAACTGGATTTTTGCTTAGAAGAGACATCATTTAAGCGAAAAATTCCATAAAAGCGGAAATTGTCGTCCCTGATTAGCCTGTGCGGACTGCACAGGCTAATCTGGGATGACAATTTACGCACAAGCATTTTGCCCAGTTTTCTCAGAACACGCCACATTTGTGCATTACAGGACTGTATAGACAGGATTCAGGACCTGCAGAAGGACGGGCAGCTCACAGGTGTGATAGACGATAGAGGCAAATTTATCTACATCACCGTGGAAGAACTCGAGTCCGTTGCAAAGTTTATCAAACAGCACGGCCGTGTGTCGATACGGGAACTCGCGGAATCGAGTAATCGGCTCATTAATCTGAACCCCGATAATGCGGACATTCACAAGAAACTCATTGTTGGGGATGCTGATATAGACATGATAGAAGTGATGGAATGAGCATGGAGTGTGTTTGGGTTTTTTTTTAGGGAGAGGGTCGGGTTGGGGGGGGGCGGAGATCAGGAGCAGAAGGGGTCTGTCTGGGATGTGGGTCAGGTTTGTGGGTCGGGCTTAAAGCATAGGCAGAAGAAAGTGTGCACAAAGTTTTAAAGTAAACTAGGTTTATTTATTATCGTATCTGTCTCAAGCACGTTTGTCGGATACGAATGACGTATTTCTTCTGATAAAGTGTTGAGACGTGTTAATCATTAAAGTATGTTTTTCCATTGTCTAGAGTTTCTGAATCATGTTTGTGGGATACTAGTGACGTATATCTTCTCATAAAGTTTTAATTTGTTGTCAAACAAATAGACAATAAGAAGAACTTGTTAATCATTATATCTTTTTACTTCGCACATTTAAAAAAGCAAATGTTATATTTATTTTGATTTCTCTGAGTTTGCAGAAGACTTTTATGAAACTTGCACGATTTCACACAAATCGAGTGACCAATGCCATGTTTTTATAACATCACGGTGGGCAAGATTCACAACTTTGTTGTCTTATTTCAACACATTCTGGGAAACAAAAATTGTCAAAAAAAATAAATGCATGCACTATATGTGTCATTCCAGATTAGCCTGTGCAGTCCGCACAGGCTAATCAGTGACAACACTTTCTGCCGTCACTGGATTTTCTCTAAGAAGAGACTTCATTTAAACGAAAAATATCAAAAAAAGCGGAAAGCGTCATCTCTGATTAGCCTGTGCGGACTGCACATGCTAATCAGGGATGACACTTTCCGCTTTTATGGTATTTTTCGTTTAAATGAAGTCTTTTATATATGTATTATACAGTATAGTATGTACATATTGAGCCTGCATGGGCTGCAAAAGGGCATGCTTATGAATATAAACAACAACACGTTTCTCCAATCTGTACAACTTCTCCACGTTCATATTAATTGCAAACAATTGTCTATGTACATGTAGAAATGTTTAATTGTCGATAATGTTGACCATATTCACCAACCCATTAAAGACTTCAGATTAAAGTAGAGTCTACGAATCCATATACAATTCAGAGTGTACATATGTACAGGCAAAAAAGGGGCTTATATTTAATCAGATAGTTCTAAACAAAGAATCGTATTGCGAGTCTTGAATTTTAAGTACTTGTATAATATTACAGTTCTAGGAATCTAAGAATTAATGTATATGATTAAGTCTAAGAATCCGGCACTGAATACGGGACCTGATCTGATTGCTACATCTAATATGGGTGCAACGGTATATAGCAAACTACAGGTTACTGACCTAACGTGTAATATATCAGCTGATGTAAAGAATTACAAAAAAACTTAGGCTTGTTTATTCGTGCCGAGCCTGATATATTACAAAACGATAGGGCAGTAACCTGTTTTCTGTTCATCATACCTTTATGCCCCCGTTTTACCGGTACAACCGCGGTTACTGCCCCATCTTTGTGTAATAGGCTTACAATTAAAGAACGGCGAGGCTTGCCGAGCCTTTGTGTTGTTAGTTCCGAGCCTAATATGTTACACGATAGGGCAGTTTCATGCCACTACATTGATATCTGCCTGATATAACGCTGTCTGATATATNTTGCTCTCAGGTGAGCGCCTTAGGGCCTGATGGCCCTCTTGTTTTTAACACCTACCAATTTAATGATAATATGCGAAGACGAACAGAAAGCATCAAAATGTTTATTCAACATTCTTTCCTCTTTAGTTAATTTAAAATAAATCTACCTGTTATGTAAAAAAAAATGATTGAAAGGTTAATAGTTAGTTTATTGAATTAAGCAAAAATGATCAAAAACTCAACCTGGAATACCAAAAAACAATAAAACAGTATAGCTTTGCAATATTAACAAAAAATAAGGTTGGTCAGTTTATTGGAGTCAAATACCTTTTTTAGCTGACCTGAGCTCAACGTCATTTGTGCATTACAGGACTGTATAGACAGGATTCAGGACCTCCAGAAGGACGGGCAGCTCACAGGTGTGATAGACGATAGAGGCAAATTTATCTACATCACCGTGGAAGAACTCGAGTCCGTTGCAAAGTTTATCAAACAGCACGGCCGTGTGTCGATACGGGAACTCGCGGAATCGAGTAATCGGCTCGTTAATCTGAACCCCGATAATGCGGACATTCACAAGAAACTAATTGTTGGGGATGCTGATATAGACATGATAGAAGTGACGGAATGAGCATGGAGTGTGTTTGGGTTTTTTTTTAGGGAGAGGGTCGGGTTGGGGGGGGGCGGAGATCAGGAGCAGAAGGGGTCTGTCTGGGATGTGGGTCAGGTTTGTGGGTCGGGCTTAAAGCATAGGCAGAAGAAAGTGTGCACAAAGTTTTAAAGTAAACTAGGTTTATTCATTATCGTATCTGTCTCAAGCACGTTTGTCGGATACGAATGACGTATTTCTTCTGATAAAGTGTTGAGACGTGTTAATCATTAAAGTATGTTTTTCCATTGTCTAGAGTTTCTGAATCATGTTTGTGGGATACTAGTGACGTATATCTTCTCATAAAGTTTTAATTTGTTGTCAAACA
>VMBQ01005103.1:17512-58245 GCA_007657795.1 Dreissena rostriformis | reverse complement strand
ATATATATATATAAATCTTGAGCCCCTGTGGTAAATAACATATATCTATATATATATTCTATATATATATAGGATCTGACATGAGTTGTCATATCATACCATATTTTATTAACGAGTTCAGGAATTTTGTTAGTAAGCGAGCCTTTGGCGAGCTTACTAACGAATTTCCTGGACGAGTTTAATAAAATATGGTGTGATATGACAACGAGTGTCAGATCTTTTTTATCACATGCTTTCAAACTAAATAAACTACATCTTAATTGACCAAACAAATGCTGATAGATCTAAAAGTTGTTTACTATCGTGACGTCATCAAAATGATAAGAAATGTTGTTTTATGTCATAATGATAGTGTTAAAGTGGCTTGGCCACGCGCCCAACAACTGTGGGGCAAACGAGCCATATGCTATGTACTTGTGAAGCTATCAGTGTAACAATTAAATCATTTATAGATAACAAGATAACAATTGTTTATGTGACTCGAATGGGAACATTCAATCAGCTGTTAGTGTACTAATAAGCTTTGAAATAAGAGTTGTTTCTATCGTTTTCTTTGTTTAATTCTATGCTGGTGTTTTTTTAATTTATACGGTAATTTAAAAAGTATATGTGAATGACGTCACACGGATATTTGGTCTGCCTCGGATTTTTTCTGGGTGGCAGTGTGCAATTCGCGGAATCTTTATTCATCAACGGGTGTCCGATGTTCGGATGTCGACCGAGCGGATCGTTCTCGTTCTACCAGCATGTGCCCGGGCCGGATGCGGCCGTTAACTGGGTCAGTGACCTTAACCTCCAGCCATTACCAAATCCGTACGGCTGTGTTTCCGATTCGTCCAGCATAATTTGTCTAAATAACGATTTATTCAGCGGGAATCAGGGGTATGTAAGCCTTTACGCGACCAATGGCTCGCTATACTGGAAAGACAAGTTTCTGAACTATCCATCATTACCCCTGCTGGACAATTTTGGGGACGTCACTGGATCCGATGGTACCAAGCTGGTTCACTATGACAAGGATGGTACCCGGTACCCCGTCATAAACCTGCAAGATTTACGTCCCATGTTCAATATGGCGTTGGTTGGCGACGATGTCCAATTCTTGCTTCTTATTTCCGGAAATGGAAACATCGTTGCCATGGAGACCAATGGCGTCCCCATGGCTCTGCTGACGCTGAACGCCACATTTGACGACGTCAACGGCACGTTTGTTCCGGTTTCCCAGCCGGTGGTGAACGAGCTGAGATTCTACGTCCTTACGCGCTTTCAGCCAACAGAAGATACCCGCAAAGCTGAACGTGATAACAAGAAACGGTCGTCGTCGGAGGGAGCTACGGACATCGATGTCAAATTGGTTTATCGCGTCTACGCTATTGACATCCAACAGCAGATAAGCGATCGCATTAAAGTCGCTTGGTTTTTCACCTTTGGTGGTTGTGACACGCAAAGAACGAAATCCGGACGACAACCTGCCGGGGCAAATGGTCTGCAATCTGTTATGTACGACAGATCAAACAAGCTGGTTTACGTGGCTGTGAACGAGCGTGGGCCAAGTGGGGCCTACGCGGATACGCTGTATGGGTTTAATGATGAAGGTGGAGTGGAATTCAGGAAAATCGTCGACATAGCGTCCATGTCTAGGTTTGTCACCGACCATTGCTATGGAGCGCCGGCAGGTGGAGCGGAGTGCTCGGAGCGAAACGATCCGACGTTAGGACCAGAGGCCTTGCTGTGGATCGTCACACCCGAATCGACGATTCAAGGCGTAGACCATACCGGCACCACGCAGCGTACATTCGATTTAGACGTCATTTTTAACAGTGACGTGAACGTGACGTCATTGTTGAGTACCATTCGTAACGACGATACCGAAAACGACACTCTGATTTTCGCTGTCACTACGGGCACGTCCGCTTCTTCCGCCTACAAAATGATGTTTCAGAACTCCCAAGATGGCACTGTCTTTCAGTTTTCGAGTCAAGCAAATTTCCGTGCATCCTACGTTGTTGCTTTTGATACGGGTTCGCCAGGTAACGGTTCTGACCTTATACGCTGGAAGGTGCCCGTACCCAACACTATGGTAGCTCTGGGTCAGATAAGTGGCGTGCAATCAAGCGCTTCTAACGACAAGGATCAACTTATCGTGTACGCCGAAGATGCCGGAAAAGCGGCTGAAATATTCTCTATCAGTTAAGCCAAGTCGGACATTATTTGCGATTGAAGTGTCGACCTCCAGGATCCGTATTAGCCTCGTTCTGGGAAAACTGTGCTTAATGCTGGTGTGTAAAGTTACCTCCCTGATGCGAACTGCACAATCTAATATGTGCGACACTTACTTTACCCATATGTATTAAGTCCACTCTATACAGAACGAGGCTCATTTACGATTTAAGTGTTGACCTTCAGGATCCATCTCAAGTTGCTTTATGTTTGAGTTTATGCATTTTAATAATACAAGAGATTCATAGATGCACGTGTTTAGGTGGAGACGAAAGGAAATGCTTCCGAAACTTATTTAGGATATTGACATAACGTCTTTATGGGATTTTGACCCAGGATTACAACACCAATTATACTTGACGTTCATGCTTGTGTGACGGTGTATGTACTAGTATGTCTTTGTAACATTAACCATTCGTTAAGTATTCGTTGAATTCTAACAGTAATTTACTCCTAATGTTTGAATATTTGGCAAGGTAATCACAATTTATAATTATTTACAAATTTGAAAACAATAAAGAAAACACAGAAAACAAATCACTTTGTTTTTCGAAAGTTATTCAAAGCCATTTTGCATAATCGAAAACTTGAAATACAATCGGCGAATTTGTGTCGTGTTCTGAGAAAACTGGACAAAATGCATGTGCGTAAAGTGTCATCCCAGATAAGCCTGTGCAGTTCGCACAGCCTAATCCGGGACGACAATTTCCTAAACTGGAATTTTAGCTAAGAAGAGACATCTTTTAAACGAAAAATTCCATAAAAGCGGAAATTGTCGTCCCTGATTAGCCTATGTGGACTGCACAACAAGGTGAACAGACCCAGGGCGAACATGTAACCTGGAGGAACGGACCCGAAACCGCCAATACACAACCTGAAAAGACAGAATAGACTGTAGCGGAGGTCACCGTTGTATTTCATAAAATTACCTTGAAGGTAAGGAGGCAGTCTACAGTTTCTTGAAAATTTCCAGGCCGACAACCACTGGTCTGCAAAACACCCTCAAAACAAGGCCTCCAGTCACAACCTGAAAATAGATTCAGACAATATTCAGTGCAACACATCAACAGCTTGATAATAAAGCATAAACAAATTCAGAAAATGCTCTTCAAATTGATATCTGTGGTAAAATTGACCTTTTCGGGGTCTCGGAACTTGGTCGTTAAAACCCCATTTTTAGATAAACCCGGCAATCACATTTATCTTTCCGGGTAAGAATTCGCACACAGTCGACAACATGCTTTGCACTATCATAGCAAATGCTTTCAAACTGAGCCAAACATAAGCCTTCATTACCATTAAACTTTTTTGCACTGCTAACTTATTTAAACCCACTGTTGAAATCTGTCAAATGTCGGCTGCTTCAAGCAGGAAGTACATGTGTTTACTTCTCACGGAGCATGTCCAGAATGTTGACTAAAATCCAGGTCACTTAGTTTCGAATTACTGAAAACAAGTGAAATTACTAGAATATTGACCATTTATACTTACGTTTCAGCTTCTGGAGTCAAAAAACATTTTTTTAGGCCACACACTTTAAATTAAGGAAATTGGGGCCAATGCGCAAATATGGCTTACAAACTGTAGAGTGACTCCTAAATTTATGTTGTTGTTTCAGGGTTGGCACGAAAAACCCGCCCCCGGGAAAACCCGGTTTTTTCCGTCCCGGGCATTTCTCTGAAAGTGGGCAATACTGGGCAATACTATTTTTTCTTCATTAAACATGCAGTTGTAATTGTTTTTTATCATCCTTACTTCTCTGCTAGCCTCTATTGTAAAGAAAAAAGAGTTAGCAAATGCTGTAGAATTATTGGCAATAAAATTGAAATAGAAGTAACATATTGTCACTGTATGATATATCAAATTTTACTGTAGACTTCAAAGTGACTGTTGTTTTATTAATTACAAAATCTTGTCACAGTTTCTAATCTGTGTATCTTTTATGGCCACTTATAAACAGTTAGAGGGCCTTTGTCTGGCCCTAATAGGGCCCTTTTGTGGCCCAGATAGGTCCAATGTTTATCTAAGTGGCCCAGTGTTATTGTTAGTTGTACAAACTGTGTGAGTGTCATAAATGATGACACAAAACTGTGTCAATAATTTAAAACACTAAATTGGAACATGAGTCTTAATGCAACATGAGATCAACTAAATAATTTGAATTATCACAAAAAGATATATAAGTCCGCACAGGCTAATCCGGGACGACACTTTCCGCCTTCACTGGATTTTCGCTAAAAAGAGACATCATTTACACGAAAAATTCCATAAAAGCGGAAATTGTCGTCCCTGATTAGCCTGTGCGGACTGCACAGGCTAATCTGGGTTGACACTTTACGCACAAGCATTTTGCCCAGTTTTCTCAGAACACGCCACAGTTATGTATGTTTAAGTTTACTTTTGTTCGTGGACGATGATGTATATTTTGAAAGTGTTAATGACTGCGATCGTGGCGACACATGAATAGGTCAGCATATGTAAGAAAACCTCTCCTACACAAGACGTTTATATTATGATCTTTCCGACAAATGCTAGGTCAGCAAATGTACATTATCGAGCTGAAAAAAGCTTACCGTATTTCACATTGTTCGTGTTGGTAAATGTTTGTATGTAAAATCGCACTATTTAAGGCGCACATATGAAGGTCCAACTCCTTGGCTTACTTAAAGCAACACACTGTATTGTATCTGGGTACATCTTTTAAGAGCTGTTGTGTTTATCACCTCTACTTAAGGCCAGAATTTTTGTTTTGGCATACATTTATAGCATTGGAATCGGAATTAAAAATTAATGTGTTGATATGTTGAGGTATCTCATACAGTGAAACGTAAAAGCTAATACAAACATAAAGGTCAACGTAAAAGTTAGCACATCGGGACCCCCATAAACGTTTGTTTTCTTAAAAATCATTCTAAGCTGAATGGATTTAAACAAAACATGTATTCCATCTAATGTATACAAGAGACCTAGACACTTGGCAATGGTGACTATTATAACATTCTCTTTTGACCGGCGTTCCAGTTGAATGTAAACAGATTCCTTGCAAACATTTTACTGTAATCTCGACTACAGGACAGTAAACCCCCTCTGCAATCCTTTTGAAGGTGACCTTGAACGTGAGTTGGCGTGTTTGCCTCATGCTTTTTTCACACTGCCGCGATGTGATTAACATCAGAGGCAAGTTTTACGAAAATATTTTAAGGGCAAAAGTTATGTAGAACGGACATGAATTCTACACAGTCTCAAAGATTTGACCTTCGAGTGAGACCTTGGAATTGAATGAGCATGACTGGTCTATGCCATATGCACATAATCTTAATAAGTAAACATGCTAACATAGTCTTCAGCCGGTATGAGAAATATTGAGCGGTTACGAAAATGTAACAGGCGGAACACTGGACAAAAAAAACGGACGAAGGGCATTTCTATCACCACTACCGCTACGCAACGAGGGATCACACCATTGATTAACTATTTCACACCAATACGTATCCAGCAAAAATTTCGAAAAAAAAAGAACATCGTAAAACATTTAAAAACCAGGAAACATATCTTCCAGTTATAATGTGTTGATTTATTTAGAGGCTTTACACTTGCAAATCATACTTTATTAGTGTAATGTAACCTGCAGAGTGTCATCGGATCCTCCAACTTTGAGGCCAAAGTTGTTTTCGATTTAACTCCGTAGACGCTGCACGCCGCCCGTTGATTTCCGCCACTTGTTTAGCAGGTATAAAGGTATTTTCACTGAGAGGTGCGTCTTTTTAAAAAGGACTCTGTCGAAACGAACACATACATTTGAAGCAATCAGTTTCAGTGACCTTTTAATTTTCGTGCGTAATTTTTCTTATGAGCTCTTATATTGTAATTCTTTGTGCACATGATGACATACGTTTTAACATTCAATTTGTATGCTCAATTAATGAAAATAATTAAAGTCAATTTAGTTCGGATAATTTAATTAACAGAGGGTATATTTATGTTGTTGTTTTTTATTATTACTTAGTTAACAAATATCAGCAGACACTCAAACTATTAAATGCTATCAGATAGTAATATTTAAACACTTATTCATTAAATCATCGTCTGTTCTATAAAAAAATATAATGATAATAAAACAAAATAGTGAATGTTTTTCGCACTACATATTTTCAAATATTGCCTGTTTTTAGGTGATTTTAGCCAAAATCACACAACAAGTATGAACTAAAATTGACATAGAGTATGCAGGATTAAATGTGCGTGTCACATAAAGTGCTAGATGAAACATCAAACCAGTTTTTTTTCATTGTATTTGCAAAATAAACAAGGTCATACATCAGTTGATGTGTTATAAATGACATTAAAATATTGTACTAAAATAGTTGATTTAAAAAATAAATAAATGAAGTCTACTTTCAATGGAATCGAAAGTAGTGCATTCTTTCTCATGAAACACGATGTAAGTGTTATTTTTTAATATATATTTTTCATAGATTTTACATGTTTAAGCGAGCTATGAGTTTTAACACGTACAATGTATATTCCACAGGGGTCAACTGATTCCATTCACGAATAACCACAAACAGATAGTCATGTAAAATACAATATCAAACACAATATTGACGAAAGTAATAAGATGATTAATTGTTGATACAATGTAAAAACAGTTATCATTTTAAAACTATAAGTATAAATTAAAATTAATATTAGTTGGCCTAAATTTTCCTGAAATCTGACATCTGATGGCATTTCTTAGGCATGGCTTCCTTTTATGTAATAATGATAGCAAATACATTAAAAAAAAAATGGAGGGGATGTCACCCTCTGGGATGCTTGAAGACCCTGTAATTAGGTCAAAAGGTCAATGAGTGCATTTTTAAAAATTGAGGTAACATTGCCAAAATTTTGAAATATCAGAAACTATTGCTGATTTTACTCCTGAACGGACTTATATTTGTTACTTGAAGTGTTATCTTATTTTTAAACTGATTTTGGCTTTTCAAAAGTAGGTCAAAGGTCATCAAGACGTGTACATTTATAACCCGTATAGAACGTAAATTGCAGGGTATGTTGAAACCAACCAAAGATCCATGTGTTAAATATTTGTTAGTAACTTTTCAATGGTTACTTTGATGATGAAAAGAGTATTTCTCTGTTGTATCTTAAGTGAATGTTCCTAACCTTGTAAATTACGTGACCTAAATTAAAAGAAAACAATGTTCATTTTTAGACTTTTAATACTTATTGCGTTTTATAATATAACAATTTTTTATAACAAGAACCAAAATTATTTATGCATTTATCTTTCAATACAAGTATGAGACTTTAAGCATTTAAGTATACATTTGTAGTTACAAGTAAACATGTGTGATCTACGTTACAGTCTTAATATAAATATTGTTTTTAATGCATATTATGCTAAATACTATTTTAAATTAAAGATTTCAGCTCAAAAAGTATACTCTAATAAAGTTCTTAATACTATACGTTCTATAATGTCATATTCATTCAAGATAAGTTATTTTTTACTTCACCAAATTATTATTTATTGTAATAGATATGAATAATGTAAAAGAGAAATTATTTTACCAAAAACAGTGATCTATTTAGTAATATATTTCACAATCTTGAAGTACCGTTAATAAAATAAAACCAATGTTCATCTTACTTCCAGGGCAACAGATAAGATTTTGGGTCAATTAGTTTCCACTGCAAGCTTTATGTAACAATTAGATTTTTCCTTCAGAACTATTTGTCAATTAGTTTTTTTTACAATCTGATTAAAACGTACATATATTTATGAATCAGATTAGCGCTTGCGCTTCATTTTGGATATCGATAATTCTCAGCAATTCTTATTCCAATTAAGTCATTAAAAATTCACAGTGACAATGGTTGTTTGTTAATATTAGTATTACTTGTATATTGACAAACGGATGATGGAGTCATTTTATTTCAACCAGTTTCAACACTCCTGCCTTTCAGTCTCAGAGCATACTCACATTGCCAAACCCTCTCCATCAATGATAAGTCAGTGGAAATCACGATGTTATAAGTTTTTGAGACACGGAATCGCAGCGGTGTTTTGAGCCGAATATTTCAGAATCTGTCACCACCTGCGCTATTGAATCTGATAGTATACTCTTCACAATGTCTTTTCCCGACGGTTTGGGTCTCGTAACCAATTTTTAAATATTGGACGTGCACGCCGTTTATGAAAGTTTCCTAACCTGTCCGCGTTAAACAGATAACATTTTCCCGAACTTATTTTGACGGAAGTTACTTTTTTTTTGACACCGGCCCAAGCCGGTGTCTACATAAACTAACTGAAAAGATTACGACCGCACTAGAGATTACAATACACTTATTATAATTAAACGCGGCACGGCGGAAAACTGGACAACTTAAACGACGAAGAATCGAGTTCATTTCGTTTTCCATTTTCATAATCGTTTTCTGTGCGATTGATTTTTAATTTCAATTCGTTCCCTGTCAAATACAAATCTTTAAAACGATAAAACCAACCTTATCTGTTGACCTGAACTTCCATGCACTATTATGACCTACTGTATCATCATGCTGAAAATAATGTCGGTCTGGTGTGATAATGTATTTAACATACGTTACATAAATTCACAGTTTTGTTCCAAAACACGAATTACTATGGCAGTATATGTATATCCTTATCTTTTATCGTTAACAATAATAATCTAGGGTTTAAACATCCATTCGCTTCACATGCGCATTCAAACAAGCATCCTTGGTCAGATCGATAGCAGTTAAATCGTGCTGTACTACACTTGATTAAACAGCCACATGATACTAACTGGACACCTACTGCAGAGACCTTTGGTTTCCTCATCCATACCGGTTTCAATGAATTTTCTTCAAGTTTCCATGCGCCAGTATCAAGAGGATCATCAGGCTGAAAATCCTTATCTGTGGCATTTAGCCATATCTTTTCCTGATAATTTGCCCTTTTAATGTGAAGTTCAATTNATGCATTTTCCCACTAGCCTTTGCAAATGATAATGATAAATTTGTCTTCACATCTTTTTTCGGCGTAGTTGTTTAACCCAGCTTTCACCTTAAATGACCTTTACATAACACCCACCAGCAGACCCGAATTAATACCATCCATTCATTCCATTGGCTGATTTTAGGATAATCCCCGGAACATTGTCAATATCACCACGTCATTGTTGTATATAATGTTACAATAATCAGTGTAGGGAAATGCGGACTACTATCTGCATGTTCATTTTTGCCCAGTTACGATTACGCATTACCGGTGAATTCTATCCTCAAGACTTTCAGGGTCAGTGTTGGGTCAGTAAATCGTCAGGGGAAGACGGAAAGTACTATTAATAAACGCCTTATGTTGATAACACGAATTTAATGGAAAGAAATGAATAAAAACCTATCAGTAAATGCCATTTGTCTTTTATTGTGAGACAAAACTACCGAAATAGTTTAGTGTCCATGATAGAAGGGAAATTATCTAGCCACACATGTGAGACGTACGCGATAAGTCTGTCTGAAAATCTTTCCAGGAAGCCAGAATAGGCTGCCGACATTTGCCAGTTTGCTATAAATAATACAGTGTGACATCAATTTTCTGTCGGAAAGTTTCTCAACGCTGATTTCTTTTCACACATTCTTGCGTTCATCATTTAAGTATTTTTATAATACAAATATTTTCTCTATCGTCTTTATTCAGACAGTTGTTATACGAAGATGAATTTAAAAGCGAAATAAGTACCAACACGATACACTAAATGCACAAGATTCACGATACATATTACTCTATTTTATTAATCTACACGTAAACGTGAAAGACCTATTTAGCCTTGGATGTCTAATTTTGGTATTTGTATAGCGCATAAGTAATGTTTAAAGTCGTCGTTAAAGAGAAGTCCATAATTGGATGTGACCGGATGTCGACCTATCATCCAAAGATAGGTGAATCAGTTGCTGAACGACGCTGACATGTGATTGATGTATCACGCGATGTACTTTAGCAAACGTGAAAAACGTGAAAAACGGCAGCTGTTCTTGATAACGTCAAGGACATGATAAACTCGTTCAATAATAATTAACCATGTAAGATACGTACAAAGTGTATCCGTCACTTCTTTACCACCAATCATGAGCTTGTCATGATACCATGATGCCGTCTAATGCAACTCTTGCAACGTCTATCAAACACAACTGGCTTATTCGTATTAATTCGTAATGGCGTTCTAACGTCTAAAATAGGATCAAGCGCTGACCGTTAACGCTAAAAGGATGTGTAAATCGAACGCTCTTGTGGTTTCAAGACAGGTTGTTACGTTGAAAAAGCAGGACAGAAGAAAACCACATCCCTCGGTGTTCATATAGACATCGGCAACGCACCTGCTTATTTGCATACTACCATAATATGACGTCGGTTTTCAACGATGAATTTTCCTATTGTTTCATTTATTGCCCAAAGAATGATGATGTTGAATGTTCGGAAGAAAGGCAATATATTAAAGATTCCGTTTTAATTTATATCACCATGTGTATGTCAATATGTGTGCAATTGATTCATACAATAAACACTTCTAAACATATGCTGATAACATAAAATATACCGGCAAACAAATGGACAATAATATATAAATATAAATGTAATGTAAATGGTACAACTTATTATTAACATTTAGGAGTATCATCATCTTCAGCAGTAATTGCGCGGGAAGTATCTCCATCGGCAGATGCATTACATTAAAACAAAACATAATTGTTGATAAATTTAATTAATTCTTTTCGTTATGGCTTGGTGTAATAAAGTTGAGCATCATTTACGTTTCACACCTATTAATTGTGGTTTTCTAAAAATGGAAATGACAAGCCGATGCATTTTAAACACAAAATCCTTTGACCTTCATCCGTCATCATGTGACTTCATTGCTTTCGTATAATTATTACATGTTATTTATATTTGACATCACTATTATAATTGGTGTTTACTTTTCGGAATGCAATTTATGTTGGCGATTGAATGAAGCATTAACCGATTTGTACAACATTATGCCTTTGAATAATGACACCACTATTAGGGGATATATCTAGTTCGAAACGAGATTTACCATTCATATCCACCATTAGAAGGCGTGTCACGAACACATCCTGTGTCACTTGGGCAAAGTCAATGTCACATGTTAAACCTAAGTTCATATATGTGCATGGTTCGTCTAATTACAATCACGGTTGACAATCGACTAGGCATGTTGACGATATGCATACTGTCTATAGAAGATGACATATATTTTCTCTATAAATCTAGAATGATAAAGTAACAATTATTTAAGATTTCCCAGTATACCAACGATTGTCAAGATTGTATTCGGTCGAGACATGTAGGACATGAGGTCAGTATATATAGGTATGTATCAGAATATAGCAAGATTGTGTTATATTCGTAAATCTATTCTTGTTTTAGGTCACTTGTCAACAAGTCTGTTTCGTGATTGATAACATTTCCCTCGTAACTATAGCATAGGAAAATTTGTAGGTTGCAGTTCACGTTTCTTTAAGCCAAGTTAGCGAATCGGAATTGCTTTTAAGGGTATATAAACATAATCAGCATGAATACATTAGCGGCGAATTGCGTATGCTGTGTTCAACAACTAGTCATGATATTTGTAAGTAGTGAGCAGAGTATTTTTCAAATTGGGACAACGTTTTTGTATGCTAAATGTATTAAATCAAAATATTTTGCCCTATTTGGTATTTATTCCAAATTGACATCATTAACATGACAATCATGGAGAAAATTGACCTTTGACGATGTCTATCCCACTCCCACGAAGCACGTAGGGGGCTGTAGAAATTTTTGTTACCTTTGCGTTTGTCAGTTAAGCTGAACATAACATGTTCATGTCTGGCCCATATTTTATAGAGTTTATTTCAATATACATAAGGGGTTTAGCCCATTAGTACACACATATTACAATACAATATATTCACAGATGGTCAATGATGTACAGAATTTTTTACAGAACCAAGATCAAAATCTTTTCAGAAAGTTGTAATAATACAACAAATTTGTATACACTTTATCGTACTTTGTATGTTAAGACAAAACAGTGTTTTTATATATAAAGTAGATAAATCAATGCAACTACATAGAGTGAAACTATTGATATAAGACGGCTCTCAATTTAAAAGCTTTAAAAGCAAGCGTTTATATACCCCTTTGAAACTTTGCTCAAAGGTTTAGAAAATCGAGACGCCATACTGAAGGCATGAGTGTGTCACGCCTGCTTAAGTCAGTGACACGCTTGAAGTTCAAATAAATTAGCCTCAAATGCGTGACAACTTCGTATCTCTTGTGCCGTTTGATAAAATGTTTGCCCATGCAGACCATGCAGAAGGCAAATGTCTGTCATTAACCTATAGTTGAGCTTCGCTCTCAGTAACGGGGCTAAATGCCCAGATTAGCAAGGTAATGTCATGTCCGAATGTTGAATGTTTGAACCTGTCTTTGTTATGCCTTTTTTTATAATGTACCCTTTAAATTACTTTTGTGAAACTTGCCGCAAATGTTTATCATATCAAGGCAGTATGTAGACAACATGCGACANGTTGAGCATCATTTACGTTTCACACCTATTAATTGTGGTTTTCTAAAAATGGAAATGACAAGCCGATGCATTTTAAACACAAAATCCTTTGACCTTCATCCGTCATCATGTGACTTCATTGCTTTCGTATAATTATTACATGTTATTTATATTTGACATCACTATTATAATTGGTGTTTACTTTTCGGAATGCAATTTATGTTGGCGATTGAATGAAGCATTAACCGATTTGTACAACATTATGCCTTTGAATAATGACACCACTATTAGGGGATATATCTAGTTCGAAACGAGATTTACCATTCATATCCACCATTAGAAGGCGTGTCACGAACACATCCTGTGTCACTTGGGCAAGGTCAATGTCACATGTCACATGTTAAACCTAAGTTCATATATGTGCATGGTTCGTCTAATTACACTCACGGTTGACAATCGACTAGGCATGTTGACGATATGCATACAGTCTATAGAAGATGACATATATTTTCTCTATAAATCTAGAATGATAAAGTAACACTTATTTAAGAGTTCCCAGTATACCAACGATTGTCAAGATTGTATTCGGTCGAGACATGTAGGACATGAGGTCAGTATATATAGGTATGTATCAGAATATAGCAAGATTGTGTTATATTCGTAAATCTATTCTTGCTTTACGTCAATTGTCAACAAGTCTGTTTCGTGATTGATAACATTTCCCTCGTAACTATAGCATAGGAAAATTTGGAGGTTGCAGTTCACGTTTCTTTAAGCCAAGTGAGCGAATCGGAATTGCTTTTTAGGGTATATAAACATAATCAGCATGAATACATTAGCGGCGAATTGCGTATGTTGTGTTCAACAACTAGTCATGATATTTGTAAGTAGTGAGCGGAGTATTTTTTAAATTGGGACAACGTTTTTGTATGCTAAATGTATTCAATCAAAATATTTTGCCCTATTTGGTATTTATTCCAAATTGACATCATTAACATGACGTTCATGGAAAAAATTGACCTTTGACGATGTCTATCCCACTCCCACGAAGCACTTAGGGGGCTGTATAAATTTGTGTTACCTTTGCGTTTGTCAGTTAAGCTGAACATAACATGTTCATGTCTGGCCCATATATTATACAGTTTATTTCAATATACATAAGGGGTTTAGCCCATGAGTACACACATATTACAATACAATATATTCACAGACGGTCAATGATGTACAGAATTTTTAACAGAACCAAGATCAAAATCTTTTCAGAAAGTTGTGATAATACAACAAATTTGAATACACTTCATCGTACTTTGTATGTAAAGACAAAACAGTGTTTTTATATATTAAGTAGATAAATCAATGCAACTACATAGAGTGAAACTATTAATATAAGACGGCTCTCAATTGAAAAGCTTTAAAAGCAAGCGTTTTATACCCCCTTTGAAACTTTGCTCAAAGGTTTAGAAACTCGAGACGCCATACTGAAGGCATGAGTAAGTCACGCCTGCTAAAGTCAGTGACACACTTGAAGTTCAAATAAATTAGCCTCAAATGCGTGACAACTTCGTATGTCTAGTGCCGTTTGATAACATGTTTGCCCATTCAGACCATGCAGAAGGCAAATGTCTGTCATTAACCTATATTTGAGCCTCGCTCTCAGTAACGGGGCTAAATGCATGTGCGTTAAGTGGCATCCCAGATTAGCAAGGTAAGGTAACGTCCGAATGTTGAATGTTTGAACCGGTCTTTGTTATGCCTGTTCTATATAATGTACCCTTTAAATGAGTTTTATGAAACTTGCCGCAAATTTGTATCATATTAAGGAAGGCAGTGTGTAGATAACATTCGACAGTCGCGCTATTTGAAGGGCAATGTCACGTTAGCATGTCATAATGATAATGGCGACGAATAAAGCTGTCCTTTAAGAAGTCGTGAAGACTCAGCGACGACCTGTATATAAATTCTGATTAACACACACATAAAGCTGTCATTTTGACTTTTATCTATTTAATTACAAAAAAGGGTTACTTTCATTACTTAGTAAAATAATTCCAATTTAAGTGCAGGTATAAGTAGTAAAATATTATTTTTTTAAACGAAAACTGTTCTTTTAAAGGCATTTAGTAATGTCTTGTGTTTAAATATGTTATAATATAGGTTCACGATGCACTAGACTAATCCCTATTGTATCATCAAAATACGTGTATACCATCGTACTCACGATAACGCAATGTCGATTATTAAAGGGACGTATTCACAGATTGTTGCATTTTTCAAGTGTGTCAGTATGTGCCTAGCATTGCTATATGTTTACCACTGAACTGTAGA
The DNA here is from genome assembly GCA_007657795.1 of Dreissena rostriformis. NCBI lineage: Eukaryota > Metazoa > Mollusca > Bivalvia > Myida > Dreissenidae > Dreissena > Dreissena rostriformis. The sequence goes on along the minus strand of VMBQ01005103.1, from coordinate 43,126 downwards.
GCTCCATTATAATAACACAAAATAATGTAAGAAATAAATAAATGTAAACAGAAAAGTGTTTGTCCCCAGCAGTGCTCGATATAATTTTATCAATTTCAAACGATTATAATTCATAAACGAAGCTGTATTTTCAGTATGAATTTACGTAACTAGTGGTAATTAATTCGCTCCCTGATTTAAAGTATTCTTTTGTTTTTTAGAATATGTGAAAAAAAATAATTGTAAAATTGTCTTTTCGACAATCTGTGAACAAGTCCTTGTAATAATTTGAAATGAAAACGGTTGGTGCATGGACACTCCGGTGATTAAATGACCCTTTTCGCGTCTGCTCTTTCAAAGGGAAAACACTGTCTGATTCGGAATCGACGATTTTATAATGTATTCATACATTGATTATTTATTCATAAGATGATGCGAATGAGGAAATTACGATATATTATACCGGAAAGGCGATCATGCCTATGATCGCCTCATTTGACGTAGTGAATACATGCATTACTTGCAAATACTTGTAAATGCAAGAAGGCATGGCAACCGTTTTAGGCTTCGTCATAATTTGTCTCCAGCAAACATAAGTATACGTAAAGCATAAACCACAATGAACGATGCAAATGAATGATAAACGAAATATCAATAGTCGTCAATTAAGCCTCGATAACCAAATACTTTGACATTTGGTTATTTGCAAAACAGCAGAATTACTGAAGCGATCTGTATTGCATGCAATCAATTGCCGACATTCTCCAGTTATGTTGAATCCATGATAGGCATTGAATTTGTTTGTTTCATGCGAAATAAATAGGAAGTTATTTTTACTTTAGGCAAATGGTCAACTTTAAAAGTGTTAATCTGATGTATTTTATGGAAGATAGTACTGAGCGCTGTTAAAAATTGTATCAAAAGGGAACACTCACTTATACAGAGAACATCGAATTAATGGAGAAAGAAAGCAAATAAAATATATTTCAAGCTCAATTACATGCTGAAGAGTCTGGCTATTTTTAGGGATGTCCAGGTAATATAAAGCTATTTATAGCAATGTCCGGGTAATATGAACCTATTTATAGCCATGTCCATGTAATATGATGCTATTTATAGGGATATCCAGGTTATATGGAGTTATTTATAGGGATGTTCATGTAATATGAAGCTAGGTATAGGGATATCCAGGTAATATGAAACTATTTATAGGGATGTTCTGATAATATTAAGCTAATTATATGGATGTCCAGGTAATATTAAGCTATTTAAAGGAATGTCCAGGTAATATGAAGCTATGTATAGGGATGCCCAGATAATATGAAGCTTTTTATAGGGATTTCCAGGTAATATGAAGCTATGTATAGGAATGTCCAGGTAATATGAAGCTATTTATAGGAATGTCCAGGTAATATGAAGCTATTTATAGGGATGTCAAGGTAATATGAAGTTATTTATGGTGATGTCCAGGTAATATGAAACTATGTATAGGGACGCCCAGGTAATATGAAGCTATTTATAGGGATGTTTAGGTAATATGAATTGAAACGAACGTCTTTGTAACGTATTTGCGTCTTACGTTTTAAACATGGGACAACCTAGAAATGTACATGCTATATATATTCAATTTAAATTTAAGGATGGCTTACAATAAATTACTCGACGAATATCACTTCGTTGTAAGTGGTCGTCTGTCTTTTTTCCGCAAAATCATCATGTTACTTTTTGTGGTTAGAGTACGGTGCGCTTGCAGTTAGTTTTCTTCACTTTTGCGGTAAATGTTCGTCACACCGAATAGTGGAGTCTCTGGCATTATACCCACATGGGTTAGGGCCCATTTAGAGGAACTAGTATCTTCTTTCATTTTAAAACAGCTGTGCTTCAGAAACAGTTATATATTTCGGACAATCTCGGATTCGGGCGAGTTGACATACATGCTTTTCTAAACATGCTGTTAAAGTAAATGTGCATTTCTATGTTTCACATTTCAATAAATGGGGTGGAGCTACAGCTCTGTTTGGTTATGTAAACAAACGCGATATTGTTATTAGAAGTAGAATGATAGATGTAAAGCTGTCAAAAACAAAATAGCGGACATCGATCGTGTTCGTCACTAAAGTTTCTTCATTGTTTTCTGTTTTTTTTTTTACTAATTAAGACATGTTAACAATGTTTCTATTCATGCTTTTAAACTATTTAAGATAATTATGCTGACATGACAATATATTAAATAACAAATATAACTTTTTGCTGGGGCGTAGATAACCTCCAAACATGGGGGGGGGCGGGCTGTCCAGTTTCTGTACTGGGAACATAAAGGGGTTCGTTTGAGAGGGTTGTCCTCTCCCGTGGTTCCGATTTTTTTTACAATTACAATTAATATGGTGCGTTTTGGGGGAACTTTAATGTTGATATAAATGCTCGATTTCTGTCTCATTCTCAGTTTGTCATGAAATCAGTTTGTCCAATGCCGCCGCACACGACCCAGATATCTCAACAGTTATTATTTTCTTTCCAAAAACTCGTGCTAATTAAAATATAAAATTAAGTAAATGTTTATGTATTTGAATGACGGAGAAGTGGAGCCATGTGATGGAATCAAACCAACTTGATTGGAATGAACGCTGTTCTGGCTTTTTCTTCCCGAATGTACGCTTAGGGAACTCCAAATTTCGAGGCTGATTAGGAATACCCATTTTGAACATTAAACAATTACATATATGATATTGTTTCAATTATTTCTAATCAAATAATAACTGTTATACTTAGAGAACAAAAATATTTTAAAACAAATTAATGTTTTTCACGCCTATATTTACTCAAAATTGTTTTAAGTGGCAGTTACCTTTGAATTAAAGCGATCAATTAAAATTAAAAGGATAGCCTGTCCTTAATCAAAACACCGACAGTGCAATCACGGCAAAGAACAATAAACGATTACCGCAATGACATTTACCCCGAACCTAGTTAATGACACCTAACAAGGGATATTTCACATATTATATTGACACATCACTATTGGCAACCTCAGAGAAGACGGAGAGGGGACACATACACAAATACTGGTTTTGGGGCGGCGATTGTTTTGGGATTTTACGTTTTATTTATATAACGACGACTTGCCAAAATATTGGGGGGGGGGGCGGCCGCCCCCTGCCCCCCCCATTACCTACGCCTCTGTTTTGTCAGAAAGCGAAGGAAGAGAAACTGACGGTGAAGTCCAACATTTATTAATAGAATTACTTAAATAAAGTTCGATATATTATTACTACTTTAACCATCTCGAGGTGGGGTTTTTGTGTGCTAAGTTTCCAGAAGTACTTCCAATAATTAATTATAAATAAATGAGAAGAACTTTAAATTAAATTGATATTATAAATGTCAAATTGTCAAAAGCCATGTCATTTCAACAATAAGTTTTATACAGCAAAGTGTTCATGGGTCACTAAATTTACTATACACTGTTTTGTGCATGTAATATATCAATCAACTGACACAATGAATCTGTTAAAAATGTGAACTATCAGTGTGAAAGTGTCTTTTCTTATTTATTTATTGAATTCAATTAGATTCCAATACGGATTTACTGTGTCGCAATATATAGCAATACGTTTTTTACCATATTGTTGCACCCCTGGATATCAGACACTAATGATCCGCATTCTATGAAACTTCATATGAAACATCCCCATGAGGTGGGCATGCATATATTTAAAGATTGTTTAATCAATAATTGTGCAGAGATTTTTTGCACTTTGATTATTAATATGACATTTTCTTATGTAGTCTTCATGTCTGTTTCAGATCACAAGAACAAATGATTCGAATTCGATGAAACTTTCTATGCATTATCCCAATAGGGGAACATGCGCATATTGTCATTTCGTTCCGTTCCAGTGAGTTTTCAGGGAGTAATTCATGTATTGCCCCTTGATAAAAAATAGTGCCCACACAAGATGGCTAAATTTCTTGTCCCCATGCTTTCAAGTTACCCATACATTGATACAACGTTAAATCGGGAAGCATTTATTGGTTTAATTGCTATTCTTTTTGTTGTATGTTATAAATATAGCATCAAGACGCGTGATACTTAACCATTTTGTATGTTTAGTAAACTTTAATTCCATCGTAATCACGATAACACAAAGTCGGTTATTTTTGTCCCCATCAATAATCGTAAATGAAACGATTTGTGCATCGGCACTCCGGTTACGTCCGGTAATCAAACGAGCCTATTCAATGTGGCTCTAAAGTCATGAAACAAAGAGTTCCGACACGTAATCCATTGAATTATTACTTTATACGTTGATTACGTATTCATCAGATGATTAGAATCAGGAAATTACGAGTCTTCATATCGGCAATCTAGCCTTTTCGCGCGCCATGTGACGTCGTGAATCTACGTATGACTTGCAAGCACTTGTAAATGCCAGACGGCATCGCATCCGTTTTCGGTTTGAAATATTTTGTTTCCAACAAAAATCATCATATCAAACGCAAACCGTGTAAACGCAATGAAAATGAACGCTAACAAAATGTCAAGGGTTTGTCAAATATTGTTTCCAACAAAGATCTACATATCAGGAACAAACCGTGTTAAACGCGATGAATATGAACGATAACTGAAACTTCAATGGTCGTCAATTTACGTGAAAGTCGCAAAAATACGTGTGATGTCTTTCAAAAGGCAAAAACATTGAATTTGATTATCGTTCTTGGAAACCAATCCCCTAGAATGTTCCCAATAGGTAGGGTCTGGGTTAGGCGGATATTATACTTTAGTTCAGATTGAATGCCCAAAATAAGATATTTTTATTTCGAAAAAGTTAACTTCAACAATCTAAAAACTAGTGTATGTTCCAAACAGATCGCCCAACGTTGTTTTGCACTTGACACTTTTTTAAGAAACACTTATTAATAAATAAATCACATTGCAAAAATCTCAAACAAATACATATCCGACATTCTAAGAAACATAATTCTAGGGTCTTGGGATGTTTTTATAAGGAACCTTCCGGTGGCATGAAACAAAATTACCTTTACCCATTATAAGTTATACGTGGCGCAACCAATGTGGTTTATAACATAATTCGTTCCAGTTTTAACATAGAATGGCAAATCATCAGGAAATCGACGCTTATTGCTTCATGTCGGGCGCACGTTTGTCTATCTTTTCAGAAAATGGCCATGTTAATTGTGCTGTGTTCTTAACTTCTGCGGTAAGTGTTCTTTACTTTGCGGTAAGTTTTCGTCACATCGGATAGTTAATATTACGGTTCGTGCTCTGGTTCACCGCATGGATTCAGACAGCTTAGGAGTATCTAATTTCATTAAAATGCACCAACTGTTGAAAACTTTGCATCTGTACTTCAACAGTGGTCCTAAAATTCCGGAAGCCTTAACCTTGCCCGGAAATACGGTCATGATTTTGCTAACATGCTCAAAAATATGTACACGAGTGATGTTTGAGTTTAAATTAGAATCGTTAATTCAGAGTGAATACTTGTGAATAACGAACTAGTACAATATTAGTACTAACTGTAGAAAGTAGTTATCTTTATTGTTTTTTCTGTCAAGTTGAGACATTCACATCGTCCTATTTTCGTTCAGATCATGGTCTATTTCGGTTAAGCGTACACATAACAATCTAAAAGCAAACACACTAATCCAAAATGGAACATTTTAGAAAGCATGTAGCATAATGGTTATCACGGAATCGTCACGTAATGACATACACGCGAACGCAACGCTAAACGAAAGAGAATGATGCAATACCCTCACGATTGTCACGATTTGTCAATAGCAATAAATATTAAAATAGACAGAACATTCTTATTATAGTTTTTGAAGACAAACATACCTTCAACATTATGTATATGTTAATTCATCTTTGTTTTTAGGATCACCAAGTACTGACTTCATCCGAACTTGTCAAGTTGTGTAAATATATAAAAGAAGCATTTGTTATTCGCAATGCATTGTTCAATAAAACCAAATAACCAGTATTACTTACAAAATCTTTCTTCCTTTTAAAGAAAATAGGTTTTGAAAGTTTACTATATGTATATATTTCATATTTCATTTTTAATGAACTTAAATGTATTGGAAACGTGATATACTTACTAACTTCTATATTGTATGTATCAAGACGAAGTACTTATGTATACGTCTTTATAAAAATGTCTGTTCTCTTCTAAGCATGCAATATTGCATCATCTTTGCATTAAAGTATATCGAATAAAACTAAGCCGTAAGAATCCTTTAACCAAACTGTTTTTGCTATAACAAACACATATAAATTTTGAAGAAAGCTAGTTGGTGTCCTGCTTTGTGACGCAATGTCAGGAATTAGTACGGTATACGAAAGAAAATGACGCAATACCCTCACGAGTGTCAAGCTTAGTTTATAGAAATAAATATCGAAATAGACGGACCAATCATACAATGCCATATTGCATCATTTTATAATAAACGTAAATCATATAAATGCATCATCATTTAAAAAACGTAGATCAAATAAATGAATGAGTGCATGAAAATCGATATTCAACCAAATCCAACACATTTTCTTCTTTTTCTTTTATGCTAACAAATGATTATTTTTGCTGAAATAATGACGTCGTAACGTCATGGAAACGACGTCATTTCACATTTTATCCCACTTTTACAGCGAATTCGGTTGATTAAAGCCCCGTTGATTAAATTTTTGCTATAAACCACGGCACGAAATGACGTCATTTTTTCAACAAAATGACGTCAGAAATCCAGCGAAATTATCCAGTTAAACTAATTTTGTTTAAATAAAAAGGTTTACTGAAAAAAAAAAGTGGGATAAATAGAATAATAGGTTAGTGTTGATTATAGATCAGGTTTATCATGCTCGGCACGAAAACGAAAAAGCACTCGCCAAGGCTCGTGCTTATTGTTTTCTAAGCCTCGCATGATAAACCTGATCTATAATCAACACTTACCTATTATTCTCTATTTAAATCACGGATATTTCTCTTTAAATTACCGGAAACAAAAAATAAATAAATATATATAATGTCTTTCCACAGTATGGGTTTTTTGTCTTTAAATAGCAACGCGGATAGTCTTGCCCCCATATGTGTCATCATGTATCTAAATAATATCTTATCCACACAAACATGTCGATATACGCTTTCTAAATTAATATTTTTTGTTACCACTATGCTTGTGTTAAACCTTATATTTAATTACTATATTTTTTTAACCTAAGTGTAGGGTCACAAAAGCTTTTTCGACCAATCAAATTTGATCTTGGCAATTGTGGACCTTATTCTTTGAAGCCTATGACGTTATAATCCAGTGTGGTCAAAATTAACAATTACTCTTTTAAGCGGTAATTTCAAGGGCGTGTTTTACCGGCCATTATGCCATTCAGGAAAGAATCTGTTCCATGTGTATCTATTTTATGACATTTATAATAAATGCCCCTTTTCAATCAACAATAGTGCGTTTTTTCTTTCCTTCGCGACATACGAGTCCTTCCTGTCTAGCTTTTCATTACCACCTAGGACAATAGATACAAATACGTTGTTTTTTTTCAACATATGCGGAAATGTTACAAATAATTCAGTGCAAGTTAACAAATATGGCAAACAAATAATAAGGTTGACAAAAGGAAATGTGAACAAAACTAGGGGTTCGTTCATCCATGAAAATCGAAAGACATACATACACTAACGAGGTTGATATCTAATAAATACTGATCAATACATAAAACAAATAACAACAAAATAAAAAAAAAATATTGAAAGGAATGACTAAAGAATGTTGTATGAAAAACAAAACAACATCAAAGTAACACTGGATATACTTTATACTACAAAACCGAACATCTTTATTAGATGTATTTAGCGATTGAACATACAATATAACTTCTGCTTAGTACATAAAACGTTTTGTTTTATCAATACAAGTTTGCTCTTTTTGTCTAGACCGACGGATTAACTATTATGACAAGACCGACCGATTAACTATTATGACAAGACCGACCGATTAACTATTATGACAAGACCGACCGATTAACTATTATGACAAGACAGACCGATTTACTATTATGACAAGCACGGTTGTAATGGGACTGACTTTTTCGCAAATAAAGAGAGGATATTTGTTGGATTTGGTGGAATATCGATTTAAATTCACGAGTGATCATAGAAACTTTCTTTGATCACGAGTGAATTAAAATCGAAATTCAACCAAATCCAACAGATTATTTTTTTTATTTTACGCTTACACATGATTATTTTGGTATTTTTTCCCGAAATAATGACGTCTTAACGTCACGAAAACGACGTCATTTCACAGTATAACAGTGAAAGTTATCGAAAATGTTCACTGTTAATCTTCATTATTACCCGATGCCTTATATAAATGATAATTACTTATTTTTTGCTATTTCCTCGTCGAAAAGTAATGTTGCAATGTTTTAAACTGTTACCGGTGAATATTTCGAACTGTTGACCGGGCAATAGTTTGAATTATAACATGACTTACGCTCCAGGAGTGAAATAACGTAATGCTCAATTTTGTTTATTACACGGGTGTTAGTTCACTAGTTATATAACTATGCAAATTAGCCGAATCACTTAAAAGATATTCATACGCGCTGTCAAAGACAAGGCATTTACAACCGCAACTTGCTTACCCACAATGCACTTTTTTTAATGCGGAGTGCAGCTTATAGTTACACAACCATATAGGCTTATTCGTCCAGAACTACTTTTCATGCTCAGGTACACACAATGACCGCATTGCTGCTTCGTTATAGATATCGACCTTTCCTCTATATGGCTTGGAGGGGAATACATGTGTGTTTTAAAGCATTTTGTTGGTCATGTTATAAATAGAATCTTGCATTAGTGGTCGTTTTGTATTGAATTTATTAAACTCGTCATCTAAATGAAGATGAAAACTCGGCAAGCCTCGTTTTTATCTTCATTTAGATGGCTCGTTTAATAAATTCAATACAAAACGACCACTCATGCAAGATCCTATATCTGTTGCCCGCTGGAATAATGACGTCATTTCGTCAACAAAATGACGTCATTTCACAGTAAAACAGTGACCAATTTCGATATCTTTCGCTGTTATTTTTCACTGTTTGAAACAGTGAAATATCAGTTTTATTTCACTGAGATTTCTCTATAAACAACCGGAAAGTATAAAATAAAATTTGCTCTTTTTTCTATGTTTGAAATTTGATCAGGTAATTAAACAGTTATTTCATGGACGCTTGGAACTATTGTCCCTCGGTATCAGGGCTGACATTAGGAACTGTTGCCATCGGCCTATCGGCCTCGGACAACAGTTCCAAAGTCATCCCTGATACCTTGGGACAACAGTTTTGACTGTTCACCGCGCATCCATGAAATAACTGTATACTGTTTGAAACAAAGGATTATCAGTTTTAATTCACTGATATTTCTCTAAAAACCATCGGAAAGCATAACATAATAAACGTAAAAATATATAAAAAAAGCTACACAGATCACTGATAAGCTTCGTTTCTAAATAATGAATAATGCAAGCACTCACTTACAAGCCTATGCGGTCTCCTTATATGATCGATATTGTTCGCGTGCTATAAAAGGAGAACATGCCAACAAATCGCGCGCTCGGTGCTTTGATATATTTATTTTAGTTTTTAAAACACAAGCTTTATCAAACATAAGCGCAAAGAAAAAATAATACGTCTTATGTTGGAATAATAATATCTACATGAACGTTGCTTATGGAATTACTTTACCTAAAACGCTTTGTGAATGAGGTCCCTTGGCCGCAACGTATACATCTTAATCGGTCTCCAATGACGTTCCTGCTGCATTCCTCAATATAATTGCTGAAGCAACCGATACTATTGATATTTATAATTTAAAGCTTCGAAAAGCATTTGAGCTACGCTCTGGGAAAACCGGACTTAATGTATCTACGCAAAATATCGTCCCAGATTAGAATGTGCAGTCCACACAGGCTAATCAGTGAGGACTTTTTAATGCTATACTGAATTTCGTTTAGGAAAGACTTCCTTTAAACGAAAAATGCCATAAAAGCGGAAAGTGTCGTCACTGATTAACCTGTGCGGACTGGGAAGATACTTTCCATACATGCATTAAGCCCAGTTTTCCCAAAGGTCATTTGTAAGTCGGTGGTAAGCAAATGTTATAATCATTAAGTACAATGTTATAAATCTTCCGGGTGTTAACGTAAGAATGATCAATTGATCATATTTTTATTTTAATTCCGTTATTATCATGTGTACAATTGAAACACGATTTTCCGTGTTTAGTGCTTCTTGGGAAAATGATGTATTGACGAAATAAGACACATTCTCGGTAAATCACAATAAAACATACAAATTGTGCATTATATATGTTAATTTTAATCGCTATTATTTTTGACGAGTAATACACAATACTTTTTTATGTTTACCACAACACCATTTGCATTAAATATTGATTTATCTTTTTCAATACTGCTAGGGTTTAATTTGTTTGCTTAGCTGTAAGCCATTTATTAGAACGTTTTTGCAAAATTACAAAACACAAACAATTGGTTTGCACTAGGTTTGTTGAATATTTGTTAAATTGTAGCATAACTTATACTTAAATATCACTTTTTTAATTTTATTCCAATACCTTTCTTGTGCATATACCGGAAGCATGTGACTTATGCGACATGGAAAGTCGGTCGAACCAATGAGATTACTCGACGCTATTGCATCAGCAAAGGAAATTTAGAGACAGACACTTAAGTTTATAATTTCTCGCTACCACCGCACCCTAAGGGTTATTTAAATTGTTTAGTGTCAATTGTGTCAACCGTTCAAATAAAAGTGTTCTGCGCATGTCAAAAAATTAAACAGGTATACGTTATTTTACATACCTAAATGATATTTACATATTTAACACCAAATTAAATTTTGTATCTACTTGCAATGTTACGAAATTCTTGTAACATTTCTTAATTTATATTTTTTTTCCCGGAAAGATACTGCAATTTATTGCAAGACCAATCCCAAAATTGATAAAAAAAATTCCCATCAATTAAGGTAGTGTTCACTTGACTACATGTAACATCGAATTTTATTGTCGCAAAAAAATCAGTGCGTCTTCATTCGTTTACAGCAGATTATTATAGATAAGTGCTTGAATACCTTTTCAATGCAGTTGTTAGAGAATCATTGCTAATTGCTTGGTTGGGTACGTGCAATACAAAACAATACACATAGTGATAATTATGATAATTATGATGGTAATAATAATATAATAATTATTGTTATTGTTATTATTATTATTATTATTATTATTAATATTATTATTATTATTATTATTATTATTATTATTATCATTATTTTTATTATTACTTGTATAACTATTATTATTATTACTTTTATAACTATTATTATTATTATTATTTTATTTTTCATTATCATCATCATCAACATCAAAAGCAGCAGCAGCATTATTGGAATTATTATTTAGTGATCATAAATATTAAGAATAAATTTAGTTATTTTTCTTACCATTATTTTTTGTGTAAACACATTTAAGCATGAAACAAATGTTACATACACAAAAATCATTCTCCCAGAAATTGCGTTAATACATAAAGGACAATACATATTTAATAACGTCTGAAAGGGTGTGTATGCCACTGCCACTCCTAGAAAATAGCTGTCATCACGTCAATTCCACAATTCTACCAAATGTGCTATGTAACAATCAGCCTTGGTATAAGCAGTTTATCCTATGGAATGCGCGTGCCACTGTAAGTGTCTGATTCCGCGTTCTTAAATGCCACTCGAGCGGTTGTGAAAAATGTCGCACAAAATTGTTACAGTGACGCTCGTATGTATCAAGCGTTCGCCGACTTTCCGAAAATGGTGGTGTCATCTTGTGAGTGACAGTAATTTTGTCGCTATTTTTTTTACGACAGGCGATGAAATTCGTCAACGAAGTGTCCTATTTCAAGATCATTTGACGTCGTACGGCGTGCGAAAGATAAAGTCTAAACTGTTGTGTCTACAATTACTGCTCACACGTTTGGTATACTTACTGCTGTTTCCGATGGTGCACCTATTTTTCTTCTATTTGACGTTGCTGCAGTTACTTTCACTTCTTACACGCCTGTCAATTAGTTGGCTGTAAGGATTTGTCGGTCACACGGTCAGTCTGCTACAGAAAGCTATACATATGAGCCTCGTTCTGGGAAAACTGGGCTAAACGCACATGCGTTTTGTGTTGTCCCAGACAGAAAGAGTGTTTGATCCTGATACTGCTACTATTACTACTAATACTATAACAAAATTGCAACTTTCTAAAATAATTTTAATTTGGGTATTAAAATAAAAAAATGATGACACTGCAAAATGCGGAGACCGCTAATTTTCAATTTTGCATTGAACGCGAAATCAATTTTTATTTGGTCAATCACTCGGTGCTGGTCGTCGCATGTTACGAAATAAGATCTGACGAATATTCGTATGATAAGCACGTATTTTGCTGCACCTTTTATTTGATGGGCTTATATAATATCGCATAATAACATAAACCGAAAATGGGCACGTTTGAATCAAATGTCAACTACAAAAACCATAAAAAATGCGATGAGTTTGCTAAAAGGGCATACCTGTCTTCAATTTCGTTTGAGCTTGGTACGAATAACCCTTTGCACGAAACCGCAATTACCGTACAATCCGGTCAACTGTGAGCAGAAGAGCTTTTGCGGTGAGACGAAACGGTCAGTTCCGACATAATGTGGACACAAGAATGGGACTTTATGATCGAGGGGAGTGGCCCATTTATGTCCGAATATCGAAATATCAGCTGATGGTACATGGCAGACTTGACCACCAGAAAGTACACGTAAACGACAGAAATAACTACGGTGGTATTTTCAAATTGGATTTATATGACAATCGTTCTGGGAAAACTGGGCTTAATGCATGTGCGTTTAGTGTCGTCCGCAGAGGCTAATCAGGGATGACTCTTTCGCCTAAACTTGATTTTTGCTAAGAAAAGACTTTATTTAAACGAAAAATATCATAAAAGCGGAAAGTGTCATCAAAGATTATCCTTTGCATAACGAAACATGCTTATCTGAGACGACACTTTACGAACTTGCATTAAACCCCCTTTTCACAGAGCGCGGCCCAATTTTAAGTATTTTTGTTTGAACTTTCAAATTTGCACTTTCTGGACTTATAATGGGATCGATCAATCAATTATCATGCTTCGTTTGTAAAAACTTTCATTTAATATTTATGATCATACAAATGTTCACTGCGCTTATAATTAATTAAGTTTAATGGATGTTTTGACATATAAGGTTTGACATTCAACAAAATACTTGTCTTCACATCTTTTTGAACATTTCTATGATAAATGGGTAAATACATTCAAACTTAAATCAAAATAAAATTACAACATAAAACACCTTGGTCAGACTAGTGAGAAATGATATAAGGAATTATTTCTCAAATACTTTTCAATATTTCATCGTTTAGCACTTAGTAAAATGTATAAACATTGAATATTAGTCTGATATAAAAGACATTTATGAACTTAATCGTGATATATGGTTCCTTTCGTGGAAAAGAATTTACCACCTGTGTTTGACTAGGAATGTACATAAACGAATAATCTTGGCCGTTAAAAACAGTCTGACTGACTAGAATTTAAAGATGCACGAATTATGTAGAAGATACAAGTACATTGAGACAGAATTATATAAACTTACATATTCATTAACATATCGTCTCTTAATGAAAAAGCAGGGTGATCAAAACAATAGTTCACAAACAAAACTTTCTATTTCTAAACCTCTGAGAGCGCGACATATTTGACGTCCCTTTAATTTTTCTGAATTTCCTTATCATTTACAGAATGTTGTTATAATAATTATTCCAAGCCCACGAACACCTGCAGTCAAGTACACATCACTCGAAGATAACATTTGATTAAACAGATTCTCAATCAAATCTCTCAACGGTAAGTCATTCAAACACTTTGTCTGGATCGACCCTGGTTCAAACATATACACACTAGCTTTTAACAGATTCTAACACTGTTTCTATCAAGCAAACAAGAAAGTGGTCTCAGCGCTGATTTCCTTTCACTCGGACTAATGATCATCATTAAGTATGTTTATAATACTGATATTTTATCTATCGTTCTTTGTTCAGACAGTTCTTCACATCTTTTACGAAGATGAATGTAATAGCGAAATAAGTACCAACATGATACACTAAAACACAAGATTCACGATACCTATTACTCTTCTTTATCAGTCTACACGTAAACGCAAAAGACCTATTTAGCCTTGGATGTCTAATTTTGGTATTTGTATAACGCATACGTAATGTTTAAAAGTCGTAAAAGAGAAGTCCATAATTGCATGTGACCGGATGTCGACCTATCATTCAAAGTTAGGTGAATCAGTTGCTAAACGACGCTTCCACGTCACGGTCGTTAATCACGGGCGCCACCTCTGTTTTTAAACTTGCTCGTCACGAGACTAATAGACACTGATTTGCTTCGATAAAACTCCACCTTTTAGCAACTTATAAAGGTCCTCACGTTTCCAAATGGGTTGTGATTGTATGTTTCTGGACATTTGTGGATGAATTAATCTTCGCTGAGTCGCACTTAATTGGCCGATTTATTTTTAAAATAATGCGAAATATGTTAAAAGAAAACATATATGATCTACTTCCCTGAAGAGGTATCCGTGAAAAAAGCAGTTGTACTCGATAACGCCAGGGACATGACAAACTCGTTCAATAATTCATTAACCATGATTATATACGTACAAAGTGTATTCGTCACTTCCTTACTACCAATCACGAGCTTGTCATGATACCATGATGCCGTCTAATGAATTGCTTGCAACGTCTATCAAACACAGATGGCTAATTCGTATTACTTCTTAATGGCGTACTAACGTCTAAAATAAGATCAAGGGCTGACCGTTAGCGCTAAATAGACGTATAAATCAAACGCTCTTGTGGTAACAAGAACATGATGTTAAAATAAATATATGTTGGTCAAATAAAATTTCTAAGAAAACTAAGGGACACAAGTAAAACAAATATATAATGTAAATGTTACAACTTATTAACCCTGCATATTATCATCATCAGCAACAGTAGCTGCACGGAAAGTATATCCGTCGGCAGACATATCGCATTAAATCAAAGCATAATTATTTATTAATTCTTTATGTTATGGTTTTAGGCAATATATTAAAACAATAATTACGTTTCACACCCATCAATTGTGGTTTTCTTGAATGCAAATGACAAGCAGATGCATCTTAAACCCACATTCCTTTGACCTTCATCCGTTAGCATGTGACTTTATTGCTTTCGTATAATTATAACATGTAATTTTTATTTGACATCATAATTATAATTGGTGCTTGTTTTCTTTCCGGGATGAAATTTATGTTGGCGATTGAATTAAGCATTAACCGATTTTTACAATATTATGTCTTCGAATAATGACAACACTATTAGGGGATATATCTAGTTCGAAGCGAGATTTACCACACATGTTCACCATGAGAAGGCGTGTCATGAACTCATCCTGTGTCACTTCGGCAAGGGCAAGTTCACACTTAAAACCTAAGTATATATATGTGCATGGTTCGTCTAATTACGATCATGATTGACAATAGACTCGACATGTTGCCGATAGGCATATAGTTTGTAGAAGATTACACGTGTTTTCTCTAAAAATCTAAACTAAAAATGTAACCATTATTTAAGACTTCCCAGTATACCAACGATTGTCAAGATTGTATTCGGTCAAGACATTTAGCAAATGAGGTCATTATATACAGGTATATATCAGAAAATAGCAAGATTGCGTTATATTCGTAAATCTATTTTTCTTTTATGTCACTTGTCAACAAGTCGTGATTGACAACATTTTCCTCATAACTATAGCATAGGAAAATTTGGAGGTTGCAGTTCACGTTTCTTTTTGCCAAGTGAGCGAATCGGAATTGCGTTTTAACGTTTATAAACATAAATCAGCTTGAACACATTAGCGGCGAATTGTGTATGTTGTTTTCAAAAACTATTCATGACATTTGAAAATAGTGAGCGAAGTATTGTTCAAATTGGTATGCTTAATGTATTTAATCAAATAATTTTGCCCTATTTGGTATTTATTCCAAAATGACATCATTAACATGACGTTCATGTAGAAAATTGAACTTTGACGATGTCAATCCTACTCCCACGAAGCCCGTAGGGGGCTGTATAAATTCTTGTTATCTTTGCGTCCGTCAGTTAAGCTGAACATAACATGTTCATGTCTTCCCCATATTTTATAGAGTTTATTTCAACATACATTAGGTTTTTAGCCCATGAGTACACACATATTACAATCCAATATATTCACAAATGGTCAATGATGTACATAATTGTTAACAGAACCAAGATCAAAATATTTTCAGAAAGTTGTAATAATACAACAAATTTGTATACACTTTATCGTACTTTGTATGTTAAGACAAAACAGTGCTTTTATATATTAAGTAGATAAATCAATGCTACTACATAGAGTGAAACTATTGATATAAGACGGCTCTCAATTGAAAAGCTTTAAAAGCAAGCGTTTTATACCCCTTTGAAACTTCGCTCAAAGGTTTAGAAACTCGAGACGCCATACTGAAGGCATGAGTAAGTCACGCCTGCTAAAGTCAGTGACACGCTTGAAGTTCAAAATAAATAAGCCTCAAATGCGTGACAACTTCGTATCTCTAGTGCCGTTTGATAACATGTTTGCCCATTCAGACCATGCAGAAGGCAAATGTGAGTCATTAACCTATATTTGAGCCTCGCTCTCAGTAACGGGGCTAAATGCATGTGCGTTAAGTGGTATCTCAGATTAGCAAGGTTAGGTCACGTCCGAATGTTGAATGTTTGAACCCGTCTTTGTTATGCCTGTTCTATATAATGTACCCTTTAAATGACTTTTATGAAACTTGCCGCAAATTTGTATCATATTAAGGGAGGCAGTGTGTAGACAACATGCGACAGTCACGCTATTTGAAGGGCAATGTCACGTTAGCAGGTCATACTGATAATGGCGAGGTATAAAGCTGTCCTTTAAGTAGTCGTGAAGACTCGGCGACGACCTGTATATAAATTCTAATTAACACACACATATAGCTGTCATTTTGACTTTTATCTATTTAATTACAAAAAAAGGGTTACTTTCATTACTTAGTAAAAAAATTCCAATTTAAGTGCAGGTATAAGTAGTAAAATATTAATTTTTTAATTGAAAACTGTACTTGTAAAGGCATTAAGTAATGTTTTGTGTGTAAATATGTTATAATATAGGTACACGATGCACCAGACTAAACCCTGTTGTATCATCAATATACGTGTATACCATCGTAATCACGATAACGCAATGTCGATTATAAAAGAGCCGTATTCACAGATTGGTGAATTTTTGAAGTGTGTCAGTATGTGCCTAGCATTGCCATATGTTTACCACTGAACTGTAGAGCTCCATTATAATAACAAACAAGTGATGTGTTTGTCAGAAACACAATGCCTCCTACTGCGCCGTTTTGAAATAAAATTTCTATTTATCATTTGGCAGGTATAGAAATTATCTCCCTTTACAGCTTATAACTTCCCTTGGATTTTGTTTCTTGCCTTTGACCTTGAAGGTTGACCTTGATCTTGACCTTTCACCACCCAAAATGTGCAGCTCCATGAGATACACATGCATGCCAAATATCAAGTTGCTATCTTCAATATTGCAAAAGTTATGACCAAACTTTAACGAAGGTTAAAGTTTTGGGACAGACAGAATGACAGACAGGCCAAAAACAATATACCCCCTCTTCTTCGAAGAAGGGGGCATAGCAAGAATGAAAGAAATAAATAAATGTAAACAGAAAAGTGTTTGTCCCCAGCAGTGCTCGATATAATTTTATCAATTTCAAGCGATGATAACTCATAAACGAAGCTGTATTTTCGGTATGAATTTACGTAATTAGTGGTAATTAATTCGCTCCCTGATTTAAAGTATTCGTTTGTTTTTAGAATATGTGACAAAAAAGTGTAAAATTGTCCTTTCGACAATCTGTGAACATGTCCTTGTAATAATTTCAAATGAAAACGGTTTGTGCATGGGCATTCCGGTGATTAAATGACTCTTCTCGCGTCTGCTCTTTTAAAGAATAAACACTGTCTGATTCGGAATCGACTATTTTATAATTTATTCATACATTGATTACTTATTCATAAGATGATGCGAATGAGGAAATTACGATAAATTATACCGGAAATGCGATCTTGCCTATGATCGCCTCCTTTGACGTCGTGAATCCATGAATTACTTGCAAATACTTGTAAATGCAAGATGGGATGGCAACCGTGTTAGGCTTCGTCATAATTTGTCTCCAGCAAACCTCTGTATATATCAAGCATAAACCAAGCATAAGCCACAAAGAACGCTGAAAATGAATGAAAGGCCTAACCGAAATGTCAACGGTCGTCAATTTAGCGTCGATAACAAAATACTCAACGAGTCTGCCTTTGATGATTTGCAAAACAGCAGAATCAATGAAGAGATCTGCATTGCAGGCAATCAATTGCCGACATTCTCCAGTTAGGTTGAATCCATGATAGGCCTTGAATCTGTAGTTTCAGGTGAAATAAAAAAGGGAGGTATTTTTACTTAAGGCAAATGGTCAACTTTAAAAGTGTTAATCTGATGTATTTTATGGAAGATATACTTGGGCGCTGTTAAAGTGTATCAAAAGGGAAACACTCACGAATACAGAGAACATTGATTTAATGGAGAAAGTAAGCAAATAAAAATATGTTTAAACTCAATTAACTGCTGAAGAGTCTGGATATTTAAAGTCATGTCCAGGTTAAACCATTGTGTATATTTAGTAAAGTTTAATTGGTATTATTTGTGTTATATGTTATAAATATAGCATAAAGACGCGTGATACTAAACCATTTTGTATATTTAGTAAAGTTTTATTGGTATTATTTTTGTTGTATGTTATAAATATAGCATCAAGACGCGCGAGGCTTAACTATTGTATATATTAAGAAAAGTTTAATTCCATCGTTATCACGATAGCACAAAGTCGGTTATATTTGTCCCCATCAATAAACGTAAATGAACCGATTTGTGCATCGACACTCCTGTTACGTCCGGTAATCAAACGAGCCTATTTAATATGGCTCTCAAATCATGAAACAAAGACACGTAATCCATTGATTTATCACTTGTTTATACGTTGATTACGTATTCATCAGATGATTAGAATCAGGAAATTACGAGTCGTACTTGTAAATGCAACACGGCATCGCCTCCGTTTTTGGTTTGACATGTTTTGTTTCCAACAAAGATCAACATATCAAACACAAACCGTGTTAAAGCAATGAAAATGAGCGCCACCAGAATGTCAAGGGTTTGTCAAATATTGTTTCCAACAAAGAACTATATATCTGGAACAAACCTTGTTAAACGCGATGAAAAGGAACGCTAAATGAAACGTCAATGGTCGTCAATTTTCGTGATTTGCGCGAAATTACGTGTGAGGTCTTTCAAAGGGCAAAAGCATTGACTTTGATTATCATTGTTGGAAACCAATCCCCTTACATGTTTCCAATGGGAAGGGCCTATGTTAGGCGGAAAAAGGGCGTTTTTTTTAGATAACATTCCCAAAAATTGATATTTTTATTTTCAAAAAAGTTAACTTAAACAATCAAAAATCTAGTGTATGTTCGAAACAGATCGCTCCAATGTTGTTTTGAACTTAATGCTTGTTTAAAGAAACACTAATTGGTATAAAAATCACACTGAATAGTCGGTAACAAATTGCCATTGTGGTTTCTACCAATTATGTTGGTTCAGTTTAAAATTAGAATAGCTAACCACCAGGAATTCTACGCTTATTGCTTAATTACGGGCGCACCTTTGTCTATCTGTTAAGAAAATGATCATGCTAATTTTGCTGTGTTCTTAACTTCTGCGGTAAGTGTTCTTTACTTTGCGGTAAGTGTTCGTAACATCGGATAGTGTAGATAACGGTACATGCACTGGTTCCCCGCATGGATTCAGACAGCTTAAGAGTATCTAATTTCATTAAAATTGCACCACCTGTTGAATACGTTACAGCTGTACTTAAAAGGTGGTCCTAAAATTCCGGAAGCCTTAACATTGCACGGGAATACGGTCATGCTTTTGTTAACATGCTGCAAAATTATGTGTCATTTTGATGTTCACTCTAAATTTCAATCGTGAATTCAGAGCGAATACTTGTGAATAACTGTTAAGTACATTTTTTGTGAATACACTTTATTTGCCAATATTCATTGTACATTTAAAAGCAAACATTGCCTGAATACAAAGAAAATACAGTATATGCAGTCATGTTATAATAATGCATGCTAAAGCTACATAAATATTTTACAAGTACATCATTAGAACTAACTGTAGAAAGTATTTATCTTTATTGTTTTCTCGATCAAGTTGAAACCTCCACCTCGTCCTGTTTTCGTTCAGAGTATGGTCTATTTCGATTAAGCGTACTCATTACAATTCAAAACCAACACATTTATCCAAAACGGAACCTTTTAGAAAGGAAGAAGCATACTGGTTATCACGGTATCTTCACGCAATGACATAAACGCGAACGCAACGCTAAATGAAAGAGAATGATTCAACAGCCTCACGATTGTCACGATTTGTCAATAGCAAAAAGTATTGAAATAGACAGAACATTCTAATAATAGTTGTATAAGACAAAACTACCTTAAACGTTATGTATATGTAAATCTATTTTTGTTTAAGTATCACCAATTACTGACTTCGTCCGAAATAAAACGAAATGTCAAGTTGTGTAAATATATAAAAGAAGCATTTGTAATTCGCAATTCATATATCAGTAAAACCATATAACCATTATCACTTACAAAATCTTTCTGTCATTAAAAACTGTATGTTTTGAAAGTTTACTTTATGCATATATTTTATATTTCATATGTATTGAAATTAAATGTATTGGAAACATGATATACTTACTTACTTCTATATTGTATGTATTAAGACGATGTACTTATGTCTTTGTCTAAATAAAATGTCTGTTCTGTTCTGTTCTAAGCA
The DNA here is from genome assembly GCA_007657795.1 of Dreissena rostriformis. Lineage (NCBI taxonomy): Eukaryota > Metazoa > Mollusca > Bivalvia > Myida > Dreissenidae > Dreissena > Dreissena rostriformis. The sequence continues at coordinate 21,962 of VMBQ01005103.1, read as the reverse complement.
TGCAACATTGCATCATGTTTGCATTCAAGTATATTGAATACAACTTAGCCGTAAGAATTATTTAACCGAACTGTCCGTTTTGCTTTAAAAACAAATATTAATTTTGAAGAAAAATACAAGCTGCCCTGCATTGTCACGCAATGTCAGGAATTAGTACGCATCGCTAAACGAAAGGGAATGCTGCAACACCCTCACAATTGTCACGATTTGTCAATAGCAATAAATATTGAAATAGACAGAACATGCTAATTATAGTTTTTTTAAGACAAAACTACATTAAACGTTATGTATATGTTAATCCATCTTTGTTTAAGTATCACCAATTACTGACTTTATCCGAAAAAAATATATGTAAATATATAAAAGAAGAATTTGTTATTCGCAATTCATTGATCAATAAAACCATATAACCATTATCACTTACAAAATCGTTCTGTCATTTAAGGACTAAATGTTTTGAAAGATTACTATATGCATATATTTCATATTTCATTTGTATTGAACCTAAATGTATTGGGAACGTGATATACTTACTTACTTCTAAATTTTATGTATTTAGACGATGTACTTATGTATAAGTCTAAATAAAATGTCTGTTCTGTTCTGTGCTAAGCATGCAATATTGCATCATCTTTGCATCAAAGGATATCGTAGACAACTAAGCCGTAAGAATTATTTAACCCAACTGTTCGTTTTCGCTATAAAAACAAATATTAATTTCAAAGTAAATTCCAGTTGTCCTGGAGTGTCACGTAATATCAGGAATTAGTACGCATCGTATTATGAAAGAAATTGATGTAATACCATCACGATTGTCACGAGTTATTTATAGAAATAAATATCGAAATAGACGGAACAATCATGGCATGCAATGCTATGTTGCATCATCTGTTAATGAAACGTAGATCAAATATATCTTTAAGTCATAACCAACATTTGTAAGATTTGTTTTACCAAAAAGTTATTTTTTGTTGCTATAGTTATCAATTTGTTTTCGAACTAAATTGAAATAAACATATAGCCAAGCGTATACATGTTGTAATATAAACGATGCGTAACCATTTTAATTAATGAAAAAGATTCAATTTTAGTTTTTGTTTAGTATCAATTTATTGACATAAAAGCAATCAAAGTTCATGTGTGGAGATAGTTTAAAATATATTCGCATATTATACATATAATGTCCCACATTAAATAATACAAATACTTTGAGACAGACAAAAAGTGTGTCTCTATGACAAAGTATGTATTGTAGAAGGTCACCGTAAGGACCTGTTTTGTGTTTAAATAGCCACGCGGGAAGTCTTGCACTCGATTCAAACCCCATATGTGTCATCATGTATCTGTATAATATTGTATGCTAAATGTTTTATGTCATTGTATGCTTTCTAAATTATTAAATTTCTGTTACTATTATACTTGTTTTAAACCTTATATTTAATTACTTGTGTTAAACCAAAGTATAGGGTCACGTGAGCTCTATTGACCAATCAAATTCGAATTTGACCAAGGTGTCCCGTATTCTTTAAAGCCTATGGCGTTATAACCCAGTGTGGTCAAAAGTAACAATTACGCTTTTAAGCGATTATTTCAAGGGCGTGTTTTGCCGCCCGTTATGCCATTCAGGTAAGAATCTGTTCCATTTGCATCTATTTTATGGCATGTTATAATAAATGCCCATTTTCAATCAACAATAGTGCGTTTTTTCTTTCCTTCGCGACATACGAGTCCGTCCGGTCTATGAGCTTTTCATTACCATCTAGGACAATACATACATAAACGTTTTTTTTTCAACATATGCGGAAATGTTACAAATAATACAGTGCAAGTTAACACATATAGCATACAGATAATAAGGTTGACAAAAGGAAATGTCAACAAAACTAGTGGTTCGTTCACCCCTGAAAATCGAAAGACATACATACACAAACAAGGTTGATATTTAATAAATACTGATCAATACATAAAGGAAATAACAACAAAATAAAAAATATATTGAAAGGAATGACTGAAAAATGGTGTATGAAAAACAAAACATCATCAAAGTAACAATTTGATATACTTTATAATACAAAACCGAATATCTTTATTAGATGTATTTAGCGATTGAACATACAATATAACTTCTGCTTAGTACATAAAACGTTTTGTTTTATCAATACAAGTTTTCTCTTTTTGTCAATACCGACCGATTAACTATTATGATAAGCGCGGTTGTTTTGGCACTGACTTTTTCGCAAATAAAGAGGGGATATTTGTTGGATTTGGTGGAATATCGATTTGAATTCAAAAGTGATCATAGAAAATATATATTTTATTTCTATGATCACGAGTGAATTAAAATCAATATTCCATCAAATCCAACATATTTAATTTTTATTTTATGCTTACAAATGAATATTTTTGTATTTTTTTTCCCGAAATAATGACGTCTTAACGTCACGAATACGACGTCATTTCACAGTATAACAGTGAAAATTATCGAACATTTTCACTGTTAATTGTCCCTGTTTGAAACAGTGAATTATCAGTTTTAATTCACTGATATTTCTCCATAAATATATATATAAAGCTACACAGATCACTGATAAGCTTCGTTTCTAAATAATGAATAATGCAAGCACTTACAAGCCTATGCGTTCTCCTTGTATGATCGATATTGTTCGCGTTCAATAAAAGGAGCACATGCAAACGAATCGCGCGCTCGGTGCTTTGATATATTTATTTTAGTTTTTGAAACACATGCTTTATCAAACATTAGCGAATAGAAAAAAACACTTCTTATGTTGGAATAATAATATCTACATAAACGTTGCTTATGCAATTACTTTACCTGAAACCGCTTTGTGAATGCGGTCCTTCACCGCAACTTATACATCTTATTCGGTCTCCAATGACGTTCCTGCTGCATTCCTCAATATAATTGCTAATACGACCGATACTATTGATATCTTTAATGTATAGCTTCGAAAAACATTTGAACTACGTTCTGGGAAAACCGGACTTAATGTATGCAAAATATCGTCCCAGATTAAACTGTGAAGTCAACAAAGGCTATTCAATGAGGACTCTTTAAGCCTATACTAAATTTTCGCTTAATAAGACTTCCTTTAAACAAAAAATGCCATAAACGCGGAAAGTGTCGTCACTGATTAACCTGAGCGGACTGGGAAGATATTTTCCATACATGCATTAATCCCATTTTTCCCAAAGGTCATTTGAAAGTAAGATGGTGGAAAGCAAATGTTATACCCATTAAGTGCAATGTTATAAATCTTTCGGGTGTTAACATAAGAACGTGATTGACGAGTTATACTTACAATTAATCATATGTTTATTTTAATTCGGTTTTTATAATGAGTACAGTTGTAACACGATTTTCCGTGTTAAGTGCTTCCATGGAAATGATATATTGACTTAATAAAGAATGTGTTTTATTTCTTCAGTACATAATTTAACAAGAAGCTCGGTAAATCACAATACAACATACATATCGTCATATTAATCGTGCATTATATATGTTAATTTTGATCGCTATTATTTACGACGAATAATACGTAGTACTTTTTATGTTTACCACAATAACATTTGCATACAATATTTTATTAATTAACCTTATTCAATAATGTTAAAGTTTAATTTGTACGTTTAGCTGCTTGTCTATTAATTAGAACTTGATTGCAAAATTACCAACAAAAAATGAATTGGTTTGCGCTATGTCTGTTTAATTTTTGTTAAATTGAAGCATAACTTATACGTTAATTTGACTGTTTTAAAAGTATTCCAATACCCCTCCTGTGCATAAACCGGAAGAATATGACTTTTGCGACATGAAAAGTCGGTCGAACCAATGGGATTACTCGACGCTATTGCATCAGCAAAAGAAATTCCGAGACAGACACTTCAGTTTATAATTTCTCGCTACCACCGCACCCTAAGGGTTATTTAAATTGTTTAGTGTCAATTGTGTCAACCGTTCAAATAAAAATGTTCTGCGCATGTCATAAAAATTAAACAGGTATACGTAACGTTACATTCCTAAATGATATTTACATATTTAACACCAAATTAAATTTTGTATCTACTTGCAATGTTACAAAATTCTTGTAACATTTTTTTAAATATATTTATTCCCGGAAAGATACTGCAATTTATTGCAAGACCAATCCCAACATTGATAACATTTTTGTTCCGTCAATTAAGGTAGTGTTCGCTTGACTTCATGTAACATCGAATTTTATTGCCGCAAATAATCAATGCGTCTTCCTTCGTTTTCAGCAGATTATTATAGATAAGTGTACCTTTGTATTGCAGTTGTTACCGAATCATTGCTCATTGATTGATTTAATACGTGCGTTATGTGTGCGGGCGACGCCTGCAATTTGTTATTATTATTATTATTATTATTATTATTATTATTATTATTATTATTATTATTATTATTATTATT
>VMBQ01005103.1:0-16776 GCA_007657795.1 Dreissena rostriformis | reverse complement strand
ATTTATTTATTTATTTATTTATTTATTTATTTATTTATTTATTTATTTATTTATTTATTTATTTATTTATTTATTTATTTATTTATTTATTTATTTATTTATTTATTTATTTATTTATTTATTTATTTATTTATTTATTTATTTATTTATTTATTTATTTATTTATTTATTTATTTATTTATTTATTTATTTATTTATTTATTTATTTATTTATTTATTTATTTATTTATTTATTTATTTATTTATTTATTTATTTATTTATTTATTTATTTATTTATTTATTTATTTATTTATTTATTTATTTATTTATTTATTTATTTATTTATTTATTTATTTATTTATTTATTTATTTATTTATCTATTTATTTATTTATTTATTTATTTATTTATTTATTTATTTATTTATTTATTTATTTATTTATTTTTCTTACCATTTTGTTTTTGTTTAAACACATTTAAGCATGATACAAATGTTACATACACAAAAATCATTCTCTCAGAAATTGCGTTAATACATAAAGGACAATACATATGTAATAACGTCTGAAAGGGTGTGTATGCCACTGCCACTCATAGAAAATAACTGTCATCACGTCAATTCCACAATTCTACTAAATGTGCTATGTAACAATCAGCCTATGGTATAAGCAGTTTAACTATTGGAATGCGCGTGCCACTGTAAGTGTCTGATACGCGTTCGTAAATGCCACTCGAGCGGTTGTGAAAAATGTCGCACAAACTTGTTACAGTGACGCTCGTATGTATCAAGCGTTCGCCGACTTTCCGAAAATGGTGGTGTCATCTTGTGAGTGACAGTAATTTTGTCGCTATTTTTTACGATAGGCGATAGAATTCGGTCAACGAAGTGTTCTATTTCACGATCATTTGACGTCGTACGTCGTGCGAAAGATAAAGTCTAGACTGTCGTGTCTACAATTACTGCTCACAGGTTTGGTATACTTATTGCTGTTTCCGCTGGTGCAACTATTTTTCTTCTATTTGATGCTGTTGCAGTTACGTTCACTTAGTACACTCCTGTCAATTAGTCGTCTGTAAGGATTGTGCGGCTACTGGGTCAGTATGCTACAGATAGCTATACATATGAGCCTCGTTTGGGAAAACTGGGCTTAACGCACATGCGTTAAGTGTTGTCCCAGATACGACATTTTCCGCTTGTATGGAATTGTATGTTAAAAGGAAGTGTCTTCTACACGAAAATCCAGTTAAGGCGGAAAATGTCGTCCCTGGTTAGACCGTGCGGACTGCACAGGATAATCTGGGATGACACTTTACGCACACGCATTAAGCCCAGTTTTCCCAGAACGAGGCAAATATTTATCGGTCTCCGCAGCTGCTTGTATATTTGCTGCTGATACTGCTACTATTACTACTTATACTATAACAAAATATCAACTTTATAAAATAATCTTAATTTGGGTATTAAAATAAAAAATGATGACATGGCAAAATGTAATTTGCAATTTTGCATTGAACGTGAAATCATTTTTTTTTGTCAGTCACTCGGTGCTGGTCGTCGCATGTTACGAAATAAGATCTGACGAATATACGCATGATAAGCACGTATTATGCTACGCCTTTTATTTGATGGGCTTATATAATATCGCTTAATACCATAAACCACACACTGGGCTCGTTCGAATCAAATGTCAACTACAAAACCACAAATATGATTAGGTTGCTAAAAGGAAATAACTGTCTTAAATTTCGTTTGAACTTAGTACGAATGACCCTATGCACGAAACCGCAATTATGGTACACTCCGGTCAACTGTGGGCAGAACAGATTTTGCGGTGAGGCCGTCCCGGTCAGTTTCGACATAATGTGGACGCAAGCATTGGACTTAATGATTTAGGGAATGGTCAATGTATGTCTGAATCCCGACATATCAGCTGATGGTACATGTACATGACAGAATTGACCACTAGACAGTAAACGAAAACGACAGAAGTTACTACGGTGGTATTTTCTAATTGGATGTATATAAGCCTCGTTCAGGGAAAACTGGGTTTAATACAAGTGCGTAAAGTTTCTTCACAGATTACTTGTGCAAACTGCACATGCTAATATGAGACGCCACTGAACGACGATGTATTCAGCCCCCTTTTCACAGAGCGAGGCTAATGTATATAGCAAACACATGTCAGTTTATTATTCAAGACTACGGAAGATAACCATCGACTCGTTCTATTTCAAACCAATCATGTCTCTTTTCTCAATGATAGGTTCTAAAAAAGACAATTTTTGTCGGTGTGATAATAGATGGAAGAATAGTTACATGCCTTAAAGCAAACTATCTTATCATCGCATGGAACATAGAGACATTTTAACTTACAGGGACATCTTATTTTGTTACCATACTAATCGAATAAAGTCTGCGACTCACCGTTTGTTTCAAAATATTAACAAATGTGATGATTATTTACACATGCAATTGTGTGCAATAAGTATACACGAATGAACATGTTTCACAATCATTCGATTGGTATTGTTGATGGTATGCTTTCCGGTGGTTAATAGAGAAATATCAGTGAATAAAAACTGATGATTCACTGTTTCAAACAGTGAAAATTAACAGTGTAAATAATCGCTAATTTGGATTGTTTTACCGGAACTATAAAAATAAAATAAAAAAATAATCATGTGTAAGCATAAAATAAAAAGGAAATGTGTTTGATTCGTTGGAATATCGATTTTAATTCACCCATGATCATAGAACAAATAGAGAATATTGTGTAAGGGTGATTGTGTACTTGAATTTATCTCACGAGTTGAAGAAAGGTTTACACGGCGAGGCTTGCCGAGCCTTGTAAGCCTTTCTGAGACGAGTGGGATAAATTCAAGTTCACAATCACACTAACATAGTATTCTATTTATCATACAATATTTTTTTATATTTAATTTATTCCTGATTCAATCAAAATAGTAGTCATTGATTGATAAAATAAAAGCAAAACCAGATTAAATTAACTGAATCTAACATTGCGTAGTAATATTAACTGTGATCTTTCCCGTTTACGGAACTCGAAATAGTCCTTAAGAATTCCACCCAAAAGACTAGTAACGAGACAAAATATCGCTTTATGCCTCGATTCAAATTTAATCAGCGTTCCAAATGTTACACACTCAAATTGAACACAGACGGTTTTTTTCAAACTACAATTCTTGTTTCACCACTGTAAAATACCCTACGTGAAACATGTTTCAGCATTTATCCCCGCCGATATTGTTAATTTTAGTCTATAAACTACACTTCTTTTTACACACTTTTACTAACTGACATAGGAAAGCAAAAAACATCCACTGGTTCTTGTTCTACTCACCGAAGTTGTGTAATAACCATGTTTATTTTCGTCAAGTTTTATTTGCTTCGAGTTAAAATTCTTCACAAATTTCTTCATCGCCATCCATCTTTTTAATTGTTAAGCACTTGCTGTAAGCAGGCAATTCTTGTGGATAGACATTCTTTGATCGACTGACAAAGGAACGACTTATTCATCAAAGAAATTACCATTTTAATTCAACATCGATTTCCCTCGAAAAGCTAAAAAACATTTCACTGACACTTTTCTTAAATTTAATCCATCAATTGTTCAACAAAACATCGCGTAATGCGAGTTCATTCGACAGTTTAACGAAATCGAAAATGCAGTCTCACCAATTTCATTCCAGTTTTATTTCCCAACACTGTTATTCACATTGTATTATAATAATACCATCGTAAACACACACACACTCGTTAACTCGTTAAACTCGTTTAATTATCTCTTTCATCCGGGCATTACATATGTACACCGATATAGGTTTATATAGGATGAGGATAGGTTTGTTCTATTCCATCACTATGAGAAAAAAAGGTCTAAAACAATGAACTTGTTCGAACTAGTGTGTTGGCTGGCAGTCCTACTTCTTAGAGGAGGCGATGTTCATCCAAATCCTGGACCTGACAGCTCCTTTGGTATATTTTCCTCATCTGTTGGTACTTCTTTCGCATCTTCAATATCCGATGCATTCACGAATAATCTGAAAATTGTCGACTATAATGTACAGAGCTTTATCACCAAGAAAGATATTCTATTTGCAGACCTTAATGGCTTCGATATTGTAGCCTTTACTGAAACTTGGCTTAGTTCAACAGTTGACACCGCCGATCTACTTTTCCCGTCATATCATACGCCGTTTAGAAGGGATAGATCAAACGATCCCCATGGAGGCATTCTCGTATATATAAAATCAGATCTTTTTGTCGCTGAGCGTCCGGACCTACACATAGACGATATTGAATGCTTATGGGTTGAATTACGCATCAAGGGAAGGCGATTTTTATTCGGCTTTTTTTATAGACCACCTAACTCTTGTCCTTATATACTAGAATGCATAAACAATTCCATATCACTAGCCGTGGATACAGGTTTTGAAAACATTATTATTACTGGTGATTTTTATCTTGACATGAATAAATTACAGAGTAAGATCAAATTGGACTCTCTTCTCCTACAGTATAATCTCTCCCAGATAATTAACGAACCTACCCATTTCACTGAAACCTCTGAGTCTATTCTTGACCTCTTTATGATTACATCTTCATTAACAGTGTTAAACAGTGGCGTTGGTGAACCTTTTCTTCACCAACAAGTTCGATATCATTGTCCTGTCTACTGCGTTATCAACCTCAACAGAAATGCTGGGTCTAATTTTAAACGTAAAATATGGAGATACAAAGATGGGGACTACAACAAATTACGTCAACTTGTGCAGAACTTCGATTGGAATAATTGCTGCGACAATGATATAGACACTTACACGTCAAATTTCACACGTCAACTTATCTCATTCTGTGACATCACAATCCCATCTAAAATTGTTACAATAAGGACAGCTGATCCTCCATGGTTACATAATAACATACGAAAGGAAATCCGACGCCGTAAACGTGCATACAATAAAGCTAAGGCTTCAAATTTAGACAGTCATTGGCACATTTATCGCCAACAACGTAACCTTGTTAATACTCTCGTCAGATCAGCGAAAAAACTCCACTTCGATAACCTTGCTAAAATGATACACGAACAACAGCATTCATCATCCGATTTCTGGAAAATCATCAAAAACTTTACAAATAAAAACACCACACATAACGAGTTGCCTCCCTTAATTCATAATGGTACCATATATGAGTCACCTCTTGATAAAGCAAACATCCTAAATTCATTCTTTCAATCTCAATCTAATCTAACGATACCAAATACACATACGCACCTCCCAAACATTCAACACTCAGACTGCCCCGTCTTAGAAGATTTCATCATTTCCCGCCAAGATGTCCTAGATTCTATTAAAGTTATGAAAACTGGAAAGGCCTCAGGACCAGACCATTTAAATAGCATAGTCCTAAAAGAAATTGCAGCTGAAATTGCAGGTCCACTTCAAAATCTTTTCAATTTTTCATTAAGTTCTGGTAGGGTTCCACGGAGCTGGAAAGAAGCAAATGTATGTGCAATATACAAAAAGTCAGATCCTCAGGATGTGGGCAACTATAGACCAATCTCTCTCCTAAGCGTTGTAAGTAAATGCCTTGAAAGAATTCTCCACAAGTACATCTTTAACCATTTAAGGGCTTCTGACTTTATAACCCCATTTCAATCAGGTTTTATACCTAAAGATTCCACTGTTAACCAATTAGTCTCGGTTTATCACTCTTTTTGTAAAGCTCTCGATGAAGGTAAAGAGGTTAGAGCAGTTTTTTGCGACATTTCTAAGGCTTTTGATAGAGTATGGCATGCAGGGCTAATTCATAAGCTACAACTCAGTGGCATCTCGGGCAATCTTTTATCTTGGTTACAGGACTATCTCAATGACAGAAGACAGTGTGTTGTTATTTCCGGTTGTAAATCAGACTCACTGCCTATCAACGCTGGTGTTCCACAAGGGTCCATATTAGGGCCTCTCCTTTTTCTTGTGTACATCAACGACATTGTGCGAGATATTCACTGCCCAGTGCGCCTGTTTGCAGACGATACTGCGCTTTATATAATTGTCGACAATCCGGTTGATGCAGCCACTCAACTCAACGCTGATCTTGTAAAAATCCATTCATGGGCCGGTAAGTTGTTGGTAACCTTCAATCCATCTAAAATCGAGTCATTAGTAATATCAAGAAAAATTAACCGCCCGATCCATCCCCCTCTTTTCCTTAACGACTGCACAATAAATGCGGTTTCGTCTCATAAACATCTAGGTCTGAACTTTTCTAACTCATGCTCCTGGCATGACCACATTGAAATCATTAAGAACAAAGCATGGCAGAGAATAAATCTAATGAGATCTTTTAAGTTTTCCCTCGATAGAAAGTCCCTTTTAACTGTATATACGACATTTATTTGACCAATTCTTGAATACGCCGATATAGTCTGGGATAATATAACCGCACAGGATGAAATAGAACTTGAAAAGATTCAACAGGAAGCAGCAAGAATAATAAGTGGGGGATCACGTCTATCATCACTGCAGAATTTATATTATGAAACGGCTCTTGAACCCTTAAAACAAAGGAGAACTAAACATAAACTGACCCTCTTCTACAAGATGTATAATTCTCTATCTACAATAGATGAATAAATTCCATGTGTTATGTTAACGTTATGCCAGATATTGTTTGACAAAATTAAGACTTAAAAAGTCCGTTTCTTTTCGTAACCTTATATCATATCCTTTTAACAAGCGAGCACACACAGCCGCTAACATTTTAAACTGTAAACAAAAATTTGACAGGCTCAAAGCTGTCGAAGGAATGATCGAATGGTAAAAGCATGGGCTTGCGGATCATGTGGTTTCGGGTTCTAATCTAATTTCGGTATCCTTTTCGAAATTCGATGACATTTATCATTTTCACGCGTTAAATGTTACTTCCCGAGATTGTTTTCTTGTTGCGCTTCTTAAACAGAAACTTAAATGTGTTAGTTACGTTTTTATCATTTTCTTTTTATATTTTTCAAATAATACACAGACAAGTTTTATCATTCTTTAACTAAAATAGACGGGATAACACCTCCAAGACAAAACACATAAAAAGACATTAACATACAAATATGATATCTGGATATCTGATAAATGGACAACAATAACAGCTTGTACTTCACAGTGATATTTAACCATCGTTTGGATTAGAAGGGATCGGAGGGTGATGAACGAAATTAGAACATCTAAATATCAAGTACAAATCACCTTTGGTTTTTAATAAACAACAACAGCTCAAGTAGACGTTATAAATTTAAGTTTAACTATATTTATAAAAACGCCTTAAAGGGACTGTAAACCACGAATGACAAAAAAAGAAAAGTTCTAAAATACCGCATTGTTTTACAATTATTAGTTTATATTGACTAAAATATCACGACTGGTATATTACATTACTTGAAAAAAAGTTCATATTTTCAGTATATTCGGTAATAAAATTTCGCGATGTGAAATCGAGAGTACATCGCGAAAATAGGTGACATAACGATATACACACTATAAATAACGCAAGTAGATTGATCATTTATATATAAAAAATATACAATTCACTACGCATGCACAATTTGCATCCCTGGGTATACACCATTATTGAAACTACGCGTGTCCTTTTTAAGGCAAAAGTGTGACTGTTTATGTATACAACACATTGATCACACACTCGCTAAGCAGCAGCAATATTAATAGGCCTAACACAAACTGAAGTATAACTTTCAGAATTTGAAATGAATTGATGTTTAACGATACTTACATTTTTCCATTAATTATACACACCTTCTGGTGAGGTGGTCGTTGGGCGTTGTGTAGCAATAGTCGCATTGCTAGTTGTCGTAGTCGAAGTTGCAGTTGACGGGTTATATGTAGTTGAAGCAGTGGGCGTTGTTCTTGTCGTCAATGGAGAGGAGGGAGTTGCCGTGCTCGTAGATGGAGTTGAGGATATTGTCATAGATGGCGTATGTTTTGTTCCATCTGTTGTAACTTAAAACATAAACTCAGTTGTTTATGCAAATAAAGCACACTGACATGTCATGGAAGTTCAATCCGTTATTTATTTTATTTAATTGTATAACATTAATCTATATTCGTGGATATAATGTCCAGCTTACATGAGTCAACTGGATCAGAAAGGCAGGTGTGTATCATGCTTGTGTTGGACATGATGAAGCCCAGCTGAAAACTAAAAATGCAGAGAAATGTTTGACATGTGTCTAGAAATGCAGCTTTGATGATTGTTTAACTCACATGTATGCATGCAGTCCTGATATGGATAATAAATAAACAATATTTGATTGTTTAAGTTTTATTATTTTAAATTGCTGTATCAAAAACAAGTATTGTAATAATAAAAACTAAACATACATCTTAACTCCAGCTTACAATCGTTTTTCGATGATAAGGTATGATGACATTAACAGGATTCATATTATTATAATACTTGTTGCTTTAACATATATTACGTTAACGTTCCAGAAGCCTATATGTTAAACAAACCTGATGCATAAACACAATTGCGTTCCAGTTTTAGTCCACTGGATATATAAACTGACGACAGCCATTGGTTGCTAGAAAGCCGATCACGTCAGAGGTCTTGTCAGCCTTACTGAATACCGGTCTTGCTCCATCGAAACTACAGACACATTTGTATTCTGCCTGTACATACCATATGAATTGGAACAAAATCCAAATACGTCTAAACATTTGACATGTGGTTGTTCGCGTATATCCGTCTTAAACTTGAAGTGAAAATGTTACATTACTGCATATGAATTCATATCTTATCTACGGTTGAATTACGGAGTTTATATCGATTAGGCCATGCAACTTGCAGGACAATTTTAAACTGAACTATTCTTCATTTAAATAGAATCGATGTAAATAAGACCAAAAGTTTGCTGTATTTCGTGAACCTGATGCTATTTACTTCTCCAAGCTATGCTATTATCAGATATATAATTATTATATTATTAATAATTTACTTTACTTGCTATGTCGATCTTTAAAACACTTAGAAGTTATCTTGAAGTACGAACATGTTTCCCTAGCGTTCAAAAATCATTTTAAAAGCTCATTATAATATAATACATTGTCTAAAATTGTTGGAACTCTAAACTTCAATTGATGCGCGTTTTCATTGAAATATATGTTTAATAGGAAGTTGTGTATGAGTCGTGGTTCGCTATCTTATCTTCGTACGTATACTTATGATTGATCAATACCTCCATAAAACGAGCGTTTCGAAAGTAACGCGTTTGTTAACGTTATTTTTTTTAAACAGGCGACGTGGACATACCATAAATGATTTACACAATGAAACTGTTTTGGTCGATTTGTTTTTAGCACATGCCTTATTCAATGTCCCCAAAACTGTAAAAATGAGGCGAATATTGCATCAAAGCTGCAAAGAAAACAGTTTTCATTGATTTTTGCACTCTGCGATATGCATTCATCACTTTTCTTACTGAAATAAGTGATTTCGTTAAGATTCTATTGGATAATAACCGTCACACCATAAACGCACACGCGTTCACATACATAACAAATTGGTGCATGTTGTCTTAAGCCCTGGTGTACCTGGCAGAAAGAAAATATTTGCATTGTCTGGGAAAACTAGGCAAAAAGGAATGTGTAACAACCACTGTGTTAATAGAGGAATCTATCAGGCTCTTAATATTTACGACTCGACAAGCTCGTACAATTAAGTTAAGGAATATAATAATCGCGGGTTTAGTCACGAAGCTCAAAAATACACATACGTCGCGGTTAAGCAACATCGCGGGTCGCGGTGGACATCGCGCGCCGCGTTGGTTTGGCAAAGCACGATGTAATCGATGGGATCTGTTGCGATTTATAATCTTTACTTCCGAAAACAGGTTCATGTACATGCATACACAAAACTAGCCGTTCATAAAAAAGGCATACTTTATAAACACGCTTTTAACATCTTGTTGAAATGATATAAACTCATTGTTGACGATGACATTGCTGTGTAAGCGTCATAACTTTTCTTATACAAGAAATATCAATGTACATAGACATTTTACATCCCTGATAATGAATTTGAAAAATAAAACATTCTTAAGATATCATTATGTAAGTTAAATAATAACATCATAATGGTTTCAGAAAAAGTCATGTAAATGTTCAGGTTCATAATTGTGAGAACATCTTAACCGGCCATCTTTAAAGTTAAGTATTTTTGTTGTTGTTGTTGTTGTTTTGATAAATCTTCGTCTTAAAAACTGTCTACCATCATTTAATCCACAATATTTGATGCGATTGCAATTTCAAATTGCGTTTTTAAAGATGCGCGTTAAATTGTTATACATGTTCAATGCATCAGTGTTGTGTGTTGGATGTTCTAGTTCTGACATATGACCGATGCACCAGTGTATTGTGTTAGATGTTCTAGTACTAACATATTACTAATGCACGAGTGTATTGTGTTGGATTTTAAAGCACTTGCATAGTACTAATGCACAAGTGAATTGGCTTGGGTGCTCTTGTACTTACATATTGCACATACACCAGTGTTGATTGTTTGTGATTTATCAATATCTGATTACCAATATGCAGATGAGTATTGTATTGTTTGTTCTAGTTTATATTACCGAAGACTAAAGACTGATTCAATCGTTCAAAACATTACATTAAGCATTATTTTGTTTATATATTACTATTAAATTATGCTACTTTGCCCCTACTTTGCTCTTGTTTACATTACTTGCTATTCTGTACTTTGTCAAGACTGAAACTTAAAACTGCCCCAATGTAAGGACCCTCGGCAAGATGAAACGTGGGGAAAATGAGTTGTTTATCTTCATACAGGTTTGCTATTTTTTAGAGACTTAAATAAGTCTAATATGAGTTGTATTGTAAATCGCAATAACAAGAAGATGGTGCCGCCTGTTCTCTCCCACCACAATGTTTATCAACGGAGATAACAGTCAAAATGGTATCAATGTTAACCTATAACGAAATTATATATTGCAGATATTTAAAAACAAATCCTATAAACCAGTTCGAATCCTTTTGTCGCCGTCGGTGTAATATTATAATTTAAGATTGGGTGAAAGAAGTACTCTTCTCTTACAACAAATAATCTGTTGAGACTTGACACGTGTCTTCGAGATCATCACGTGAGGTCAATATTCAATATCCATAATTATGACATGCACTAGAGTAAAATTATGTCCCTACTGTACTTCAGGTTGAAGTCAACACGCATCAACTCCGTGTTGCTATGTCTGGCACACGTATCAAATATGACTTAACATATGTGTTCAGGGTCTAAATGAAAAGCCACTGACCAATATATGTGACTGTGACCAGCCTTTTAAGAAAATTAAGCCTCTTAGGTACTTAACAAAATCAGATAAAGGTGTCCTTCCAAGATGAATTTTATGTTTTGTTTGCAAACAAATACCGCTGACTATAACTTTTACATTTATTCAATTCATTTTTGTGATTAGTGCTGTGATTTATCTGTTGTATTGTTTGTGTATGAAATTGTTCAATTGTCTTCAATATTGTCTTCTGGATCATTATGCGAGGTTACGGAAATTTGTCCATAACGCTAACATTCCGGTTAAAGTTTGCGTGCAACAACTTCATGTCCCTATATTGACGATATATTAAAGTAAAACTTCACACATGACTTTAGTGTCTTAATTTCAGTTCATCCCAATAACTCAATTTAGCAGAATCATACTCCTGTAATACCTTCTAACAGTCCGGTTAACATTTACATCATACAAATCCAGAAGAATGATACATCCTTTTGTACTTCGAACAGGCAGGTTAAAATTGATATATCCTGTTCCTACTACCGAAATTCAAATAAAACCTTAGATACGTATTCAGGTCTTTATTGTTAATCGCTGACAAAAAATGCATTATTATTTTAACTAATAGTTTAGCGCTGTAATGGGACAGCTCTAGCATATTTTTGCTATTTGTCATGTCCGTGAAAAATGTACACTCTTTTACGTTTATGACGTGTATAAATTTATTATCGCTGAAGAATAAGTTAGCAGAAAAATGCCCCTTCTGTAGTTGGATAATTCCGGTTAGGGCTTACATGCTACAAATCCAGATATGTATCTACCATAGACATCTTATTGAATTCACACCTTTCTACGAGGTCATAATGTGAGGTCACTGGCAAAGACCCATAGCAATTTTGAAGAGTAATACCTCCTATTGTAAATCGACTAAGCAGTTAAAGTTAATATAAACTGTAACTACACCCGAAATCAAATACAACCTTGAATACGTATTCAGGCCATGATTGTGGATGACTGACAAAAACGTCAATTGTACTTTTAATGAATAGTCTAGCGCGCAGTTATGGGACACTTCTAGTATGTTTTTGTATTCCGTCATGTCCGTGAACAGAATACGCTTTATTACGTTTATGATGTGAATAAATTATTCATATGCATATCAGAATAATGACAAAACCAAAACTCGAATTCTCTTGTCTACTTGTAAACAGCAATGTAATGCAAATAACACATCACATATCAACGATTTATTTTCCTCAGGTATATCTCCATGAATCAATGTTAGGCAATCTCAGTAGGGTGATGAACGATTTCTGAAAGTACAAAACATGCATATAATATACATGTATATCCGCATTTAAAACCGTGTAAAAACCCGGACAGATTCATGGTTACATACGTTTGCCTGAGACAATGTCAACACGGGCGTTACTGTATTGATATTTGATCATTATTTTTCTAAAGATTTGTATGAATTTAGTAAAGTATTTTTTTCAGTTTAATTGTATTTCTTTTCATGCCATTGTAAGAATATGTTGTACTAGCATGGTCGCCAAATGCATGTATGGTTATTTTATATATACTATTAACATAACAAATTAATTAAAAAAACAAATGGTTAAACATTACTTTGAATATGCCAATGATGTTCCCTTATTTACAATTTCTCAAGAAACGACAATTTAAGGCACATTTCAAAAAACGTGAAAAACACATCTAAAATAATTGAGAATAAAAAACGCAGAACTGATGGTGAATTATTTACTATATTGGCAGATGAAGGGGTGCTTTTCCCCAAAAATGCCGACGTTAATGGAAGACGTCCCACACGGAACATCCGTCCATTCCCCACCCTTCTTCATGATCACACAGTCGTTGTAGTTGTGTGTGGATTGCCCATGGTTGTTATAGTCCTGTCCAAAGTTGGTGTATGTTACTGAGTCGCCTTAAATGCCAAGATGTGGTGATGTACAATCAAATGACACAAAATAAAAGCGTACATCCGATATTTCGAACGGACTATAACAGCACTTCAAGAGAAATAAAAAAAATGTGCTTTTAGCAACCAACTCGAAAAATAGTTATTAAAAGAACGTTCGCACGGTCGCACATTGTGTAGCTAAAGCTACTTTAAGGAGATATGTGTATGAAAATGCTAATAAAATCCTGAATATTATGCCAGTTTGAACACAGCGGAACATTTAATAAATTGCCATTTTATGAATAGTTTAATGTAACAAACTGAAACAAGCCAATCCTACCGGACATCCACGACCATTGTCCCTCTAGTTTTGAGTCCGTTAAACCCAGCCATATGGACTGCACATAATGGTGCGTGTCAAGGAACCGCACAATATAGTCCTGCTCTGCCTGGTTAGTTACGTGTGCCAGGTACCCTACACCGGAAACTAATTAAAGAAACACGCGTATGCGTGGTTTTAGTGCCCATTACCATTGATGAATTAAGGTGCATCTTAACAATTAACACAAACAAACATATGCTTAAAAATGTAAAATTTAGGAAGAGAACATATTAAACGAATGGACATTTATCAGCACTGTATGAGTCTCATGGTTGATAAATATCTGCTTAAACAGAAACAGTTTTAGAAGTATTTGCACGTTTCTAGCTTTACAATATTATCATAGTTAACAAAATAAGCATTGACATGGAAATGCCTTGCCCAGAACCGTATTTATAATGTTATATACGATGTAAAAGTATGTATCACTAAAAGATGAACTACAATGATATTATTGCTGACCGTTACAGGTTCGCTGGGCGTTATGCCACTGGGTGTTGTTGTTTACCAGTTCGAAGCAATAATGGCCATACTGGCCGAGAAAACCTCCCTTGTTGATGGCATTCCTCACGGGGTCTGGGCATAGTTCCGTGTGACCTAGGGATTAAATGATTCACTGAGTATTTCGTTGTTAATGTCAAGGAACGCCGATTTCCGTGGATAAACATCTCTTGCAAAACTATTTTACTTTCAAGCGATACTTTAAATTGCAAAATAATGGACACATTTATTGAATTAAATCGGATATCCCTTAAAAAAAAAGAAATGGTGTAATGCGGTAAATAAGAAAGAATGTTTGCAAATCGAACTTTGATCGAACTTTGAATTTTTATTTAAATAAAATGTATATTTAAGTACAAACAAGAAAACTATATGATCCGCTTTAAATAAATGTGATTATTCAGTATTTGTGTTATAATCTATATACCAACAAAACAAGAACGGAAACATACCTTCAGAAACGGTCGAAGCAGTGCTAGTGGGGCTGGTCAGTCTTGTTGTTTGTGTTGTCGATCTACTCGTTGTTGTTGTGGTGGTGGCCGTAGTCGTTGTTGTCGGCCTAGGTGTTGTGGTCGTTGTAGGTGTAGTGGTTGTTGCATGTGTGGTGGTTGTTGAAGGTGTTGTGGTTGTTGTGGGTGTGGTGTTTGTTGTAGATTTGGTGGTTGTTGTTGGTGTGGTTGTTGTTGTATATTTGGTGGTTGTTGTGGGTGTGGTGGTTGTTGTAGATTTGGTGGTTGTTGTGGGTGTAGTGGCTGGTGTATGTATGCTGGTTGTTGAAGGTATGGTTTTTTTTTTAGACATGTTGGTTGTTGTAGATGTATGTGTCGTTGTAGCTGGCATAGACGTCAACAAAGTCGTAGAAATGGTTGAATCTGTAGTCGTAGCTGTGGTCGTAGAAGTGGTGGTTAAAGTCGTTTCTCTAGTCGTTGTTATAGTCGTTGGACGTTGTGAAGCAATAGTTGTAAATCTAGTCGTAGTTGTAGTTGAAGGGTTAGATATAGTTAAAGAAGTGGGCGTTGTCCTTGTCGTCGATTGAGAAGAATGTGTTCCCGTGCTCGTTCCATCTGTTGTAACTAACAACATAAACTTCATTGTTTATGAAATAAAGCACATTGACATTTCATGCAAATTGACTCCGTAATTTATTTCATTGACTTGTAAAACATCATGTTATATTTGTGTATATAAGGTCGAGCGTACATGAGTCAATTGGATCCGAAAAGCAGGTTTGTATCATGCTTTTGTTGGACATGATGAATCCTAGCTGAAAATGAAACATACAAAAAATGTTTGGCATTTGTCTAAACATTCAGCTTTGATGATTGTTAAACTCACATTTTATACACGCAATCATATGATATCATAATAATATATATATATGATTGTTTTAAGTATTATTATTTGAGATTGCTGTATCAACAAGTAATAAAACATATCAATTTTGATACATCTTATCTTCATCTAAACATCGTTCGTTGATGATGAGATATGGTCAGATTAACATTTATAGTATTGTCATAATTGTTGCTTGAACACATATTACATTTACCGGCAGCATAAATGTTAAACAAACCTGATGCATAAACACAATTGCGTTCCAAGTTTCGTCCACGGGATATACATACTGACGACAGCCATTGGTTGATAGGAAACCGATGACGTCAGAGGTCTTGTCAGCCTTACTGAATACCGGCCTTGCTCCATCGAAACTACAGACACATTTGTAATCCGACTGTGCATACCATATGAATTGGAACAAAAAACAAACACGTCTAAACATTTTACTTGTAGTTCTTCGCGTACATAAGAAATTTGAAGTGACAATGCTGAATTACTGCGTTTGAGTTCATATCTTATCAACAGTTGAATTATAGAGTTCATCTCGATAAGGACATGTTACTTGCAGGACAATTTTAAACTGAATTATTCTTCATTTAAATATAATCGTTGTTAATACTAAACGTGTTGTCTGTTTCATAAAACCGATACTATTTACTGTTCCAAGCTGTGTCTTGTGCTATATTCAGACACATAATTTTTACCTTAATTACTATGTCGATCTTGAAAACACCTAGATGTTTGCCTAGCGTTCAATAATCATTTGGAAAGCCCATTATATACATTTTCGTAAATTGTTGAAACGCTTTCAATTGGTATTGATGCGCTTTTTTATTGATAAAGATTTGAAGTACAAAGATGTTAATGAGTATTGGTTCGCAACCTTATCTTCGTACGTATACTTATGGTATGCATGTATATATTACAATATCAGTACCTTCATAAAACGAAAGTTACGAAAGTTCTTTTAGCTTATTATCAAAAACAGGCGACGTGGAAATGCCATAAATGATTTACACAATGAAAACTTTTTTTTTGAAAAATTGGTCGGTTTTATTTTTAGCACACATGCATTTTTTAATTTCCCCAAAACTGCGAAAAAATGTGGCGAATGTTGCGTCATCAAGAAACCATAGGCCGTAATTTCTACGAGTACATATTTTATGTTCATATGTGTGGTTAGTGTTGTATGTATGTATTACCATTTCTTGAACTGGAAATTATTCGCTTGTCTTAAATATTGTCTGATCGATCATTATGCGAGGTCACGGAAATTGATCAATTACGCTGACTTGCTATAAAATTCCGGTTAAAGTTTC